>NW_022261419.1:39945-64543 GCF_009602425.1 Actinia tenebrosa
TTTCTGTTATTAATGGAAAAGGCATTTCTTCGATTACAATTTACAAGATAATTCGCATAAGTGACCTGATTGTAGCAATGAACTCCACAGTGAACGCTCTGCTGTACTTGTGGCGCATGCAAGATATTCGTCAACAAGTAAAAGCTACAGTCAAAAGAATCTTAAGACGTGAGCATCACACCGTTCAAAACGAGCAAGCTTGACAACCTGGATAAATGGAAAKCTCTTCCTGAATGTGCGTAAATTCCTGCTTGTGGTCCTTGAAAACCTCCAGACTCCTTACTCGATATGGCTCAATAATGGAAAGTTTTGGTTTCACGGTCGTGCTATACTATATGAAATTATATTTTGCAAACATCACTTCTCGTAAGGGGCTCTTCTGTGAGGTTCGATTTACACGCTTCTTGGGACTTGGCAAGGACCCAGAAATTAGGGAGTAACCCAGAATGAAAAAAGTAAAATTAGAAATTATTAAAATTATTAAAACTTTAAGGAGGCATGTAAAAATCGGTAATAATCCCTAAATAGTTTTTCCTTTTTTTAATTGTTTTTTTAATTATTATTTTTTTGTTGCACTTGTCTGTTGTTTCAAATTAGACTTGGGTATGTTACCATGCATTTATTACTGAGTTGATAAACTTAGGCTACTTCTTGATCTCCGATCAGTATTATGTAGTCTTTAAGTAAACTTCATAACATTTTTTTTATTCTGGAAAGAAGCGTTTATTCTCTGCAGAAAACTCTAGATTAACTTTAAATGATTTGTATAGGAAATCGCACGATCTTCTCGTACAATTTGGAAATTAATAGACACGAGTAATGTTTTGTAAGTTCTTGTAATTGCACGAGCCTTTAGGCGAGTACAATTAAAGAACTTTCAAAACATTACGAGTGTCTATTAATTCCAAATTGTACGAGAAGATCGTGCGATTTTTTGTTTATAGTTTTTGTTTTTAAGTACAAAATGATAGAAAATAATTGTTTTGACATTGTTTTGGCCGTGTTGCCATAGCGACTTAATTCGGTACTCCTACGGAGTACAATTAACGCTATAATTGTACTCCTCTCGACCAATCAGAGTCGAGTAATTTTGTTGAGTTTACTATAAGGTCAGATATCGGCACCGAAGATGGAAATTTCTGTATAGAGCTAAGCTCGATAAATTTAAATATTTAGATAAATCATAGTTAATTAACTATGGATAAATTAAATTTAGCAGCCTTTATAGTAGAAAGAAGATTAACTTTATCGTGAAAAGAATTTTGCTTCCGTTCATTGACACTTTTGTTTGATGTTATGTATGTATGTATATAGCTGTCATATTTCTGTCAAGAATTATGCATGTGGCTATTTCTTAAAGACAATAGCTGAATAAATATCAAATGGCACGTAGCCTCTTACTGAAATCTTTGTGTTTGATAATCGAAGCTTATCTCATTCGGAATATTGAGCTATTATATGCAGAAATTGGGCTTCCTTTGGTGTTTATATGATACATATTTTATTTATATATTTTTATGTATATTTCATATGTTATTTTATTCTTTAACTTTTTATGCTAAAACTTTTAATGTAAAGCGTTGTTGAACTCTCCAGGATATTGATGCTATATAAAATATCATTATTATCATTTCCCTGGATTCACAAGCCCATCTAGCATAACTGGTGACAGTCTGCGTCCTGATCTTATCTTATCCATTTGTAATAAGTGCTTGTACATACTTGAATTAACAGTTGGTTTTGAATCGAATCTTGACAATAACATTGAACGTAAGAAACTTAAATATTTGGAACTCGTAAATCGACAAAAGAGTCGATTCACGGATGTCAAGTTTGTCAATCTATCCATCAGCACCCTTGGTGTCTTCTCCAACAAATCATCAGAGTTTGTAGAAATGATGAACGAATTAGGTTTAGAGAAAAAGCAGCAGAATTATATGTTTAGGAGCGTAACGAAAATCGTCATCAGATCCACTTATTACAATTTTTGTTGTCGTAACTAAGCATGGGATGATCCTGAATTGATAAAGTTTTAGTTTTGTAAATTTTTAAGAATTCATAAAGTCATATTCGAGTAGTCACTTGTAAATTGTTTTTTTTTTTGCTAAGCTTTGTATGCTAGAAGAAGAATTATTGAAGACCAAGACTGAAGCCGAAGACCAAGCAAGAAGCAGTCCGCAGATGAAAGAGTAGCCACAAAAGTGAACACGAAGGAAGGAAAGCATTCAAAGTGTTAAGTAATTTAGTAAATGATTGTGTTTAGATGGGCAGAAAAGACCTAGAATAGTCTTTTGGCGGGGAAGCGTGTAAGATTAAGAATTCCGCAGACCATAGGCCCCGGAGGCGCCTTAAATAATTAACATCAAGAATCAGTCGAGTGAGCATCATTAACTTGCAAGTTTTTTTTTTTTTTTTTTCTTTTTCTTTTTGAATTTGTCCTTTTTTATGAAGCTCATTAATTGTAAATTGTTTGTTGTAGCGAATCGTACAATCTTCTGTGTAATTGTAGAATAATTGTCAAACTGGAGTTAATAAATACGCATGTTGGAGTCAATGGCTCGACTATTCATGTAGTTGGAGACTACGGTCCGAACGGTCCGAACGGTCCGAACAGGTGAATTGTACCTTTGAAGCTTTAAATAAGCATTAAAAAGGAGATCTCCATTCTCGTTTCGGACTATCTGTCCTCAAAGTATGACAAATTAAGGATATGGCTCATTTTCTCGTCAAACATGGAACTGTGCTTTATGACCAAGTTTTCCAAATGTTGCATGAATTGAAATGGAAATCGTGCATTTCAGGCGCTATGTCGCCCAGCATGAGATATTGTTCTTGTTTTTATGTACAGAAACCTATTTGAGCGCCTGATAATTCAGCTTGTTACTAAAACCTTTGGTCAGTACGTATTTCCTCAGTACGTATTTTCCAGCTGCAGTGAGGTATAATCAAATTCACAAAAAATCATTTTAATAAATAGCTTTATTCTCTGGGAACTGGCACATGGTATTGGGATCAAACAAGTGTTTTCCCAGCGAATGGACTTCTTTCGCTTGTGTCATTTGTCATCTCTCAAAAATACGATTCTTTGTTTGAACCCTATGTTCCTGAGTCATCTCATGTCCCCAGTACGTATTTACCAGCTGTAGTGAGGTATAATCAAATTTGCAAAAATTCACGAGAACAAATGACTTTGTTCTCTAGGAGCTGTCACATCAGTGGTATCGGGATCAAACAAATGTTTTCCTAGCGAATGACGGATTACTTTGCCTTGTGAAAAAATGGCTAAACATCTACGTGCATTTCTTGAAAGCAAAAATATCTCAATATTTGGGCTTTGATGATATCATAATATGAAACCAATCTGATAAAACGAGTTTGAGAAGCAATGTCGAAGACCGATCTACGCGTTTCATCAGGAGTTCCAAAAAATAAATATCATTAATAGGAATAATACTAGTAGAGACTGATGTGCGAAAGGGTTTCTCGAAAGGGTTTCACGTCAACTTGACACTTTCAATATAGCTGATGAAGATACTATTAGTACGAGTACATGAATTGAGGACCGCATCTGCTTGTAAGACCATGATGCACTTGGAGTTATGAAGACTCCTCCTCCTAAGCCTGTACACCCCTCGTGGGGTATAGGCCATCAACAACATCTGAACGCCTCAGAGCCCTGTTATGAAGACTATGGGTGTGACGTTGTTTGCGTTCGGCGAGCGGTTTGATCGACGAATAACACCTTTCTGATCAACAATCTTAAACTTTACTTTAACCTTTTCTTGTTTACATCGATTTACATTGATCAACAATAAAAAAGGGATCACAAATGGGAATCAAAGGGATCATAAAGGATCATAAAGGGTCATAAAGGATCATAAAGGTTCGACCATTTGCCCGCCAACCTCCCTTCTCTCCGCTCTCGACCATGTGCTTCTATCCCATAATTTCACTCCACAGGTAACCCATTAACAATGGGCAAATTAATACTATTAAAGCCTGGCACAAATCCAAATTTTTAATTTTGTATAGCATTGTTTTTGTCAGTCTCGTCTTACACAGTTTGGTGGGTCCATTCAATGCACCCAGCTTGGATAGTTCATCGCGCTTTCAGTTAAAAATTCATTTCAAAAATAACGCTGTATCTTAATTGTCTCAGTTCAAATCATTATAACTATTACAATTTCCGAGAAAAAGAATAGTATAACTTAAAAAAAGGAAGGAGCTAAAGACCGTACTTGATCTTCTTCACAATCAATAAATGTCAACTTGACAAGCACCACTACATTTTAAGGGCTTAACTTAAAAATGTTAACATAAATCAAAATCATCACGGAAAACGTTTCTTTTTTAAAGAATTCTTATATTAAATAGATTGGGCTGATTACTGGGTTTATTGAAAAGCATCAAAATGATTTGCCTATGAAACTGTTCGATTACTATTGTCCGGTTTCAACCAACTTTTCAATTACACGGGTGCCCAATTACGATTAGCACAGATAGATTAATGGAAAATAGACTGAGTAGTTTCTCAGCCAATCAGATTTGAGGAAATCGTAATATTAGATTAACCACTTTGCAAATAGAATACCGCTCAATGGTCAGCAAGGTCAGAGTTGTCAACTAAACTCAAATATATAATTGTAATGATGGAACAGACATAATTACATTTAATAACCACTTTGAAAAGATAAAAGCGCTCAATGGTCAGCAAGGTCGTAGTTGTCAACTAAACTCAAATACATATTTGTAATGATGGAACAGACATAATTACATTTAACTAAAACAGGTGTAGAGCTAAAAAAACTAGTGGAGTTAGACTCAGTGAACATGACTACTTTATTTGGACCATATTCAAATTGCCTGAGTTTCACAGCAAAACTATGAACCACAGCTGTTTATCGTTTTCATACAACGCCTCCCTTCAATTGCCATCGTTTCGGATAACTCTATCCACGTTATATGCAGTTACATCACTAACAGCCGTATCTTTGAACTCTTTAATACTGTATTCCATCTGGAAGAATCCATCTCTACACAAGCCTTCATATCTTCTTCTTGCTAATCTTGCATCGTCAGATCTTATGTTTGGAGCGTTTGCAAATACTTTTACGATACTCGCCAACTTTGCTTACATTAAGGAGTGGAAAACAAAATATTGTTACATAGCTGCTATTACTCATCTAATTGGATACTGGTTAGCTGCTGTATCTCTGTACTGTTTGACTCTTATTAGTGTTGACCGATTGTTGGCCATTAAACTGAAAAACAGATATCGATCGTTTGTGACATCTCAACGTATCTGGATGGTGACTGTCCCTTTTTGGTTGGGGGTGTTCGGAATACTGCTGTTGACCGTATTTTTATCAAATGCATTACCTTACCAGAAATATATCATTTCTTCATTTTTTCTTTTCGGGTTTCTCACAACCATAATCGTTTGTTATTCCATGTCGTTCTACTCACTGAAGAAGCTTACGTCTTCTGTATCCTCTAACAGCGAACAATCAGACAACGGAAGCAGTAACTTTGATGTCTCGCAATACCGAAGATCTATGAACACCATGATGATTGTCATGTTGACGTCCTTACTGTTGTATCTACCATACGTTTGTTCGGCTGCCACATTTTCTATCATTAATGGAAAAGGTCTTTCTTCGATTACAATTTACAAGATAATTCGCATAAGTGATCTTATTGCAGCAATGAACTCCACAGTGAACCCTCTGCTGTACTTGTGGCGCATGCAAGATATTCGTCAAGAAGTAAAAACTACAGTCAAAAGAATCTTAAGACGTGAACATCACTCCGTTCGAAGCGAGCGAGCTTGACAACCTGGATAAATGGAAAACTCTTCCTGCTTGTGGTCCTTGAAAACTTCCAGACGCCTTGTTCGATATGGCTCAATAATGGACAATTTTGGTTTCAGGGTGTTTTCTACATCTACATCTTTATTACTCGATAAAGTTTGTAAAATATCACATCAACTGTACGTACATGATAATAATAATAATACAATACGTTTCTTAAGCTATACTATACAGTCAATTCAAAAAACGTTGTCGTCGACCGGTTCAAGCCTACGCGACTGGACCGAAAGGAATATGGGTAAAAATCACTGAAGCGGTTAAATATTCGTTCTGAATTAATTGCTCCCGCTAGTAGTAAAGATAATAATGGCGAGTAAAAAATCCATCAAATGCATGTCTTTGGGTTTAGGAAAAGAAAAACAAAGTAGTTGTGATTCAGTTAACAATCCCGAAAATGTGAAGGCACTGAAAAGTCTCCTTCAACATTTCCGCACGCCTACGAAGTTTCGTGCTTTAAACCAGGCATAACTAGTCAGATAAAATTATGGAGTCAACTCGGCTTCAATGATTGCTACCCAGAGTTCCTTTCGGTCCAGTCGCGTAGGCTTGAGTTGGTCGACGACAACATTTTTTGAATTGACTGTATGAACTTATATTTTGCAAACATCACTTCTCGTAAGGAGTTCTTCTGTGAGGTTCGATTAACATGCTTTCTGGGACTTAGCAAGGACCCAAAAATTAGGGAGGCACCCAAAATAAAAAAAAAGTAAATTAAGAATAATCAAAATTATCAAAACTTTAAGGAGGAGGTATTTTAAAAATCGGTCATAATCCGATTTTTCCCCCAATTTTTTAGAGCACTCACCAGGTGCTCTACTTACTATTGAGTGTATAATAAAATACAAAAGCACTGAAAAGGTTTTTATTTTGACATATAATTCATTAGTTTCTGAGTTGTCTTAGAGTTTCCTTTCTCGTCATCTTCCTCATATTTGACAATTCGTGATTGAAACCTTTCTCATAAGGTCTATATATCTTGGCTGTTTCTTGACTGAATACGGGCTTCTCAAGGTAATTGTCCATTCTTTTCTGCCCTTACGTAACTAGGGGTCAGAAAAACAAATAATTGGTTCCAGCTGTGCATTTTCTGCTTTTGATATTTACTACCGATTCCATTCGGTCTTTGCAGTCTTTTTTTTAATACATCGCCTCAGTAAGTAAGCGAACTAATGAATAAATAATTTAGGCAGCTGAACGATTCCTTTCGGAAGGCACTGCTGGATAGCAACGACTGAACATTGGCAGGAGTATCATCAGAAGAATTATTATTATTATCAAATTTTTTTTAAATTTAAAAAAATTAAAAAACAAGAAAATAGAAAAAAAAAAAAAAAAAAAAAAAAAAAAAAACACAGTAAGAATAACAAAAAAGTGAGTAAAAAAATAGAAAGGAAGGAAAGGATAAAGCAAAGAAAAAGCCATATTACTAAAGCTCTGATCAATTCATTAACTCATACAAAATTTAACGGCGAAAACTCTGCTCTCCTCAAGCGACTCTTCTCAACGACTGCATGCAAGATTAACGAAAATTGACGTTTCTGATTTCGACTCTTGTGAGTAAAAAGAATGACAGTTCTTTGATACATTTGCTATTCCCACTTATACTTAACTACTTTACTTTATCGTCCCACTTATTAGGCAGAGGAAGACAGGGCAAAGGATTCCACAGCATTTTCTCCTCTGAAAAGTTTCCTTGCTTGGCTCTTCGCTGCTTCTCGAAGATCTTTCATCCGCCATAAGAATAGAACAGGGTTTATTGTCGAGTTATTTGTTATAAATATTTCTCCAATCATAAGGAATTTGAAAATCGTTATTGCTGTTTCGCTCTCATCAAATTTCTGCACGTTTTTGAAAGCCATGGCCATAGCTGAACACATATATGGAAGGTATGAAAAAAGAATCAAGCAAATAGCGAGAACCATAGTTTTTAAGGACTGCCGATATTTAGATGCATTGAAATTCGATAAAGCATTTTCACTAGGTCTTTCAGACGACACCGTGAGGTTTTGATATCTTTTTAAGAGGTAAAAGGCCAAGGAATAGCAGACGGTCAGAGTAACCAGCATCAAAACTATCAAGGTGCCTGCAGCACCAAGAAGGACGCTCATCGGCAAATCTATTGTCAAAAATATTAACACCACAGCAAAGGAACCAACCCACCAGGACAACAAGGTCCTCCAGATAAGTTTGGAAGTAACGGCGTTTTTATATCGACTTTTAAGCTTGACAGCCAACAAACGATCAATGCTGATAACCGTAAGAGTAAAAAGTGATACAGTTCCCAACCAATAACCAGACATTCTGCAAATGATCATCGAATAACAGTGTAACTCTGCCAAGTCGTACATAGCTGCAAAATTAACACCTAAAACTGATGTTTGTACTAATGTTCCTACCAAGAGGTCGACGAACGCAACGTTGGCTAGCAGAATATACGAAGGTTTATGAAGATGAGATGTCTTCCAAATCGCCAAGATGACGGTGAGGTTGAGAGAGACTGCTGTTAGTATAGTTACCGCGTAAAATGTGCATAAGACTGTACGGAACACAGGCAGACGCAGGTAAAAATTGTCGAAAAGACAACTCTGGTTCATTTTGAGTTATTCTTTTACTCGTTTCGGGTTTGGGTGTAGAGTAAGGTCACTTTAACTGTTCTACACAATTTTAAAATGATTAGATTTGTGTGAGGATTTAATAACCTTGATTTGCACCTGTACTTTATTCTCCAAATGCATCATGGTCCTACGAACAAATGCGGTCCTCAAGTCATGCATTTACTCTAATGGGATCTTCATCAGCTATATATTAGAAGTGTCAAGTTGAAGTAGGGAAATCTTTGAAAAACCCTTTCGCATTTCAGACTCTGTCACTTCATTTAATTATATTTATTTTTTGGTTGCTCTTGATGAAACGCATAGATCGGATATTTTACAGTGCTTCACGAACTCGTTTTATCAGATTTGTTTCATATTATGATGTCGCATAGGAAAGGGGCAAATATTGAGATTTTCTTGAAGCAAGAAAATTGCAAAGATATTTTGCCATCTTTAGCTTTGTCGTGGTAATGTTTCTTATTTTAGGCCATGTGTCATTCCGGTCGGAAAAGTTGCACATGAGATGTCTCAGAAATATAGATGTAATCGTCAAACAAAGAATCTTGATTCTTGAGAGATCACGATGACACAAGTGAAAGAAGTCCATTTGCTGGGGAAACATTTGTTTAATCCCAATACCAATATGAAAGTTCCTAGAGAACAAAGTTATTTGTTCTAGTGGTTTTTGTTAATTTGATTATACCTCACTGCAGCTGGCAAATAAGTACTGGGGAAATACGTACGAGTTCACCGAAGGTATTAGTAACAAACTGTATCAGGCGCTCAAATAGGTTTAATAGAAACGAGAACGATATCTCACAATGGGCTACATAACACATTTCCATTTCAATTCATGCAATTTGGAAAACTTAGTCATAAGACACAGTTCCATGTTTGTTACAATTTTGATGCGAAAATGAGCCATATTCTTAATTTGTCATATTTTGAGGACATGTAGCACGAAACAAGGACAAGGACTTAAAACCGTAGGCCCTGTCTCCCAACCCTTCCTAACCAACAGTAAATGGGGGACATAAAAGAACCTGTTGAATTATTTGTATAAGAGTAGGGGATTGTCTCACGGTTCAACAGCCTATCCCAATCTGGAGGCATTAATACTAACTTACTAACAAATCACTCATGATTGTAAGCTGCACGGCTGCTACTAGCGCCTAAATACGCAGCCCGTAAAGTCCTCCACTGGTCATGATTGTGAAGCGCATTGAGACCATGTAAAAAGCGCTATATAAGAACCCCGTTATTATTATTATTATTAAACGAGAATGGTGATCTCCTTTCATTACTGCTTGTTTAAGACGTCCAAGGTGCGATTAACGATTCTACAAATTTTGGGGAAAATGACTTTTCTCCTATTTCAAGGGAATTTCCTTAAGAAACTTAACACAACATGATTAATTGAATTAGTTTGTGCGGCTGCGCTGGGAGATCAGGGAAAAGTATATAAGTTTGTTGTAACCAATCCGCTGCGAACACAGCCATATATGATATACGTGCTGAAGAAATAGACGATGTTTATTTTAACCTGATAACCTGTGGTATTAAAATATATAGTGACCAATACATTCGTATTTAACCTTGTTTCTCATTTTATCAGCATTTAGAAATAACACTCGATCGATTATTTTAATATGTATGCCAATTACAGCCAGAATCAGCTCTTAATATGTAATACATACGCGTTATTAGTGTTCATTATAAAGCAACTTGTGTGGGTTTAACGACAATTTTTAGTGACTTTAATTTTTTTTTTACTTAATGCAAATAAGGTGTGTAAATAAATGACCAGGTGCACAAAAAAGGTAGAACAATATGCATTCAACTTAAAGGAGAAAAATTGAAACAATATTTTAAAAAAACTATATGAAATGGAAAAAATGGACAAATAAAAGAAAAGAAAAGAAAACCAGTTTCATTGGTCATTAGGAAAGAGTTAAGTTTGCTCCTCTTCATCTGACTGATTTTTTCGTCTTAAAATTTTTTTGACCATTATTTTTACTGCTTCACGAATATCTTGCATACGCCACAAGTACAGCAGAGGATTCACTGTGGAGTTCATTGCTATAATCAACTCGCTCGTCGACAGCATCTCGTATGATATCACTGAATATGAGTTTTGGTCAACTGTTTCACCATTCTTGATACTATAAGTTACGGCGGAAGCAAAATATGGAAAGTACATTAGCAAAGTTGTCATCAGGACAAGTAACATGGTGTTCAAGGATCTTCGGTATTTTGAAACATCAAAATTAGTACTTTCTTCGTCTGGTTGCTGACTGGACGATGATACAGAAGACGTGAGCTTCTTCAATGTGTAGAACGCCATGGAATAACAAACGATTATAGTCGTTAACAACACTGAAAGGACTAATGAAGATATGATGTTTATCACAAGAAATGGGACATTTGCTATAAATAAAGCCAACAAAAAGGCAAGTATCCCCACCCAGTAAGGGACGGTCACCATCCAGATACGTCGAGATGTCACAAACGATCGATATCTGTTTTTCAGTCTAATGGCCAACAATCGATCAACGCTTATTAAAGTCAACGTATAAAGACACGAAGATCCCAGCCAGTATCCCACAACTTGAGCACTTGCTGATACGGAGCAATAGATTGCAGTCAAGTTTTTCAAGTACGTAAAATGTGTCAGAATTATTAACGGTTCTCCAATCGCACCATACATGAAATCTGACAATGCAAGATTAGCCAGAAGAAGATACGAAGGCTTGTGTAAGCTTGGAGTCCTCCACATTGTGTAAAGTACTAAGACATTCAAAGAAACGGCTGATAGGGAGGTAATAAGGTACAGAGTACACAGACTTGCACGAAATTCCGGCAAAATGAGGTGGTTTCGGAGAAAGGAGCAGCTCTGGTTCATTTTGACTTTTCTTCGTTTAAAGTTAAGATGGTAGTGTATATCTAAAACTGTTGCCTGTCTATCATTCTCGGTTGTTCCAGATAAAAACTGCGGTGCACCTGTTTGGTTAATTAAATTTAAAATATTCGTTGACATCTTCGTTATAACATCGCTAGTTCGATCATGTGGGCTCATATAAGCAAGATTAATTTGGGGGGGAAAAAAATCCAAATCTGGTGTAAGTTTTCATGAAGTAGTTATTGTTGTTTTGCTAACTTGTATAGATATTAATCTTATAAATACTGATATTCACTGTGTTCTTACGATGTAAATATTACCTTGTTGTAGGAACTTAATATATATTAAAATTAGGTTGCTTCCGGTGTATATTTCAATTTCCGGCTTTACATCTCTACTGACAACAAAATGTTAACATCAGCCGAGGCACAGCTGAAACAAGCTAACAAACTACATTGAATAATGTGAATATATTTATTCGTAAGGCGAGACATATAGCATCTAAACAATATGATAACCACCATATAAACACCAAGGAAGCCCAATCTGTGAATATAATAAATGCTTCGCTGATCACTGACACGCCAAGGTTTCAGTAAGAGGCTACGTGCCATATTATATTTATTCAGCTATTGTTTTTAATATGACAAATATATACATACATAAAATCAAACAGAAGTGTCAATGGACGGAACAAAATTATATTTGCGACAAAATAAATCTTTTTTCTATTATAAAGACTGCTATATTTATCTAAATATTTAAAATCATCGCGCTCAGCTTTATTGAGAAGTTTTTTTCCACGTTAAGTATAAATATCTGCAAGAATCACTACCAGTGAATCTAGAGTTCTCTGCAGAGAATAAAAAAGCAACTTTTGTTTCCAGGATAAGTAATCAAATAAATAAAATACCTATTCTAATTGAAAGTTATAAATATCAAAAAAAAATTTTTTTTTTAAATATAAAAAATCGGAACAAAATTATTTTGGGTTTATTACCGATTTGTATTTGTATTTTTATTCTGGGTGCAGAATTACAAACAACACAGGAGAGCAGGTACGGTGTTGGAATGTTTAGTGCGAAAGGAGTTTAGAACTACAGAAAAAAGAAATACAGACTTTCATCAGTTAAGAACTAGACGAATATCTGCGTGATCTCGGGCTTCTTAGCAGAAAATCGAAAGAATTCTTTGTGTACACTGTCATCCTTCTGACGAAACCTTGAAAAATTCCGCCATTCGACCATGTGCTTATGTGGCGCATACTACGCACGCGCATAGAACTTGCGCATGCGATTTGAACGCAACTGCGATTTGTGACAGAACGCAAATAAAGCCCAATTTATACCTCGGGCATTTCTTTGAAAGCCCGAGTAAAAAGAATTCGGAAGAAGACGAAAAAATGGCGACAAACAAAGGCTGTTTGCTTTTCTCCCCTTTTGGTTGCGAGATACAATACCGTATATATGTAGTGGTATTTGTAAAAATCATATTTTCATTTTCATAAGTTACGTTAAATAGCCTGCTAAAATAAAGTTTTTATTTTATAATCTGACTTCTCAATATTTCTCGGTTGCTATGTAACAAAACACTTTTTGCATCATTCCTTGGGGAATTTATTTTAGTTAGTTCCGGCCCAATTCACTTGTTTTTCTTTGTTCTTCATAGGGCTGTAAATATAATTGACGGTTTTCACGGCGGCCATGTTGGAGGAATTTAACAAAAGAATTGTCAATTAATTCTTTTGTTATATCCTCCAACATGTCCGCCGTGTTTTTTGTTATTTAATTCTCTTGGGAATGGTTGAAAACCATTAATAGAGCCCGCTTGAACAATAGAGTAGTTTAAAACCCCGGGAGGAAGTTGATATTCAGCAGGGAAAGGCATGGTTGATGAATTGAATTGAATAGCTGATTATAGATTCACCGTGCTACATAAATAGCCCGGTGAATTTATAGTGAGCTATTCAATTCATCAACACTTCTTTTTCCTACATTTAATATAGTACATTCAACAAAATTACTCGATTATGATTGGACAAGAGGAGTACAATTAAATTCCAAATTGTACTCTGTAGAGTCCCAATTAAGTTGCTCAATTTTGTTGAGTCTATTATAGACCAAGAATCGCACAATCTTCTCTTACAATTCAGAATTTATAGATACTCGTGATGTTTTCAGAGTTCTCAAATTAGACTCGCCAAAATTAAAGCTCGATCGTCCAATTTTAAAAAAATTCAAAACATCACTCGTACCTATAAATCCCGAATTGTACTCGAGATCGTGCGATTTTTTGTGCAAATATGAAATGTACTAAGTTACTTAAATACTACACCACTAGCAATAACTTAGCTAATTATAAATTATTTCAATTATATACTAGCATGAACTCAAATGCAATGAAGTACTTACCATGTAACGTCAAGCTATTCCCATGTCGTTCATTTCCTTTAGCAAGTTCTTCATCAGCCACCACTGTAATGTTAACGTTTCTCTCGTTTCCCCTTCTTCAGAAAAAATATCATCGGTAGCTGCCGCAACACGTTCAGTAAATAACAGCTCCAAACCAGGAAATAAATCGCTAATATCCAACCTCGGGAATGATAAAAAGCTAATATCCAACCTTTTGAATGATAAAAAGCTTATCGTCACGATCGTCACTGCTCGCAAACGTTTCCACTGATGATCTAAATTCAATTTCCAATTGCACCCTTTTTCATATGCAAGGGTTTTAAGTAACTTATTGTTTTGGCTAATTGTACACACATTTACTATTGTCTCCCACCATCCGAGGAATATTTTCTACAAAGAATTCTATATATTGTTTGTCGGTCTTACAACTAAATACTTTTCATTTGGTCTGTTGAAATTTTGCGAAAACCACATGAATTGGAAACTAAGTCTGGTTGGAATCAAGGAAAGACAATCCACTCTATGGAACAACTGACAATTACCGTTTAAATTTTCTTTTAATTTATTTATTTAATTGACTTACAAGGAAATATTTCAAAGGTATTCGGTACTAATCTCATCTTATGCAGGTCGTATTTTCATCTCACCTCTTTTAGCAGAATAGTTATGTCCTTTCCAATGATACCAGTTGACTCCATCAGCCGAAGAACTATGTTGTCCGTGATGGTACATGCCGTTGAGGTTAGAGTTATGACAGTTTTTGTACCACCAGGCACCTTTGTTAGACACGGCAGAGTTTATACCACTATAGACATCATTGTCACGATCTTTTGTAGTAAAGGCCATGCCACGATGTGTGGACAGCGAGTCTCCAGCAGTACCTGAAGAGATGAGTACGAGAGTAGAGTCTAAATAAGTAGCTCACATATTTAATGGTTTTCTACCTCAATCCGACTTGCGCAGTAGAACCTTAAAGTCGTTCTTCAACGAAAACAGCCTAAAATGCGTTGGGGCTGACTGCAATATAAATTTTTACAATAACTTAAACATTTTTCGCGCGCTAATTGTTTTTTTTTTAAATCGTCAATAAGAGGATAGACAGATAAAGCTGACCGTCAACAAGCGCGCGCTATTTCCGTTGGTTGTTTTGAGCGTCTTTATCGTTTTTTGTTATTGTAGAAAAAAAAAACGCCTCGTGGATCCCGCCACATTACTTTGGCGATGTGATGACACAATTTATCTTCAATAAGAGGACAGACACCTAAGACACATATGTTAATTTGTTGAATTGAGTGGCTATATTCTACCTAAGTAAGTCCCAAGGCTCAGCTTGTACTTGTTTCTTTCGCTGGTCACAGCAAAGTAGTCGTACTCAGCATAAGCGCTGTGTCTTGTAGGTCAACACGAAGACGGTTACGAGTCTGGTGGGTCAACCGGTTGATTTTATCCAGTCCCAACCAGAACTCGCCTTTCAGGTTACCAAAACCGTTCTTATAGTCAGCCCAACCTCGATAGAAGTCGACTGAACCGTCTTGCCTCTTTTGAAAGACTGTCCATCCACCTCCACTCGTCTTCTGGTCACAGTAAACCTACGAAAGAAAATGTCACATGCAAACTTGCAATTGGTTTTCTGAGTTATATCCAAACTTTATAATTTTACCTTGAACGGCCCTTTGCCATCAGGATCGACTGTGTTGACACCCCTTTTGTTTTTACCTCTTTTAAGAACTTCTGCACAATTTTTCGGCACCTGTGAACAAATAATATAGAATATGTACTGTTTAATAAACGAGCAGGAGTGTTTTATCGGGTATGAAACACGAGGCGTAGCCGAGTGGTTTTAGACCCGATAAACCACGATCTGCGAGATTATTGAACGGCTTAGAAAACTTATGATGTTTGTTCTCATTGTGTACCGATTTTTTTACGAAATGAACCAAGTTTGATAGAGAAAATCCAAGTTACAGTTTATGCAAATGAAGACGAATCTATATCAGATATAAAATCCTCCTTCATGGTCATGATTTCTATTGTGTTTCCTTCATGAATTATTAATGAGTTTTTTAAATATATATATAGTGTTCTGATTTTGCACGACATAACTTGCGACACCTAGTATTGACAATGATGCATAAATTCAAGAAGATAGAAATGTCAGTCTTTTCTTACCAGTTTTGTTTAAGGATGCTCCCATTTTATCCATGATGGTGTTAAGTTTCTCTTCTATATTCTTAAGGGCGCCAAATAACTTCTTTGAATTAGCTGCAGTACCAAAATATTGATATTGGTAGACATTCCCGTGTGTTTTGGTTTCGGTGACTGGTTTTCCTTTACTGACAAGAAACGAACCGATCAAAATCACTGCAAAACTCAAGACTTTCATTTTAAGTGTTTTCTTCTTCCATATGCACTCGCGAAGGACAGCAGGTCAGCTAATGGTAAAACTCACAGGGGTGTTGTGCAATAAAGACATACAAACTCAAACACGAATTTTAGACTTGTTTTAGAACGATCTTTCTTTGTCAACCAATCCTAGCCTGTCTATTATTATACTTTGAATGCCGTTACATTATCAGCGACTTTGAATTTGGAAAGAGCTCCGATCCATTTCCCATTGTTCATAACATCCCTTTATTACGTACGACAAAGAAGAGAAAAATCCAACTTTACGTCCTTTCCTCCCAAATCAAATTTTTACCATTAGCACATGTCGCAAAGTATATTCTACTAATAACCTACGAAAATTGAAAGCTAAAGAAAAACACTTCCATCAAAGTAGTTAACATTACAGCTTTATAGTTTGCAAAATGGCTTCAGAATTCGGCTAAAAACAAATATCCCATTGTGCTTTAACAAGTTGTGTCAATAAACTATGCCAGTTTGTTTAGTTAGTCTAATACCCCATTCACACCCAGGCTTATAAAACATGTTGTAAAGTGGTTTAACTAAACAGGTTTGGAAAACTATCTACGAACACTGCACAATATTTGGTAAAATAATGCGTGTAAACTATCCTTTGTCTTGCTCTGACAATATTTTAGAAAGTTTTATTATATTGTAGGTTTCTGGTTTCTCATTTTTTTTCCTAATGAAAACATAGTTTAACTAAACACTAGTAAACAAATATTAAATTTGTTCACCCGCCAAAAAGTAGCAATATTAATATTAATCATGTCGATCTGGCCTTCGAACGCCATTGCATTCCTTTTTTTGAATTTTCCGTCATATTGTGAAGTAAATTCCGGAAGGCAAAACAAGCAAAAAACATTTGAAGTCTTGTTTCCATATTCTTGTATTAGTAGCACTTGCATCAATTTGCATGAGAGCAAAACCTTCAGTCGACCTGAGTGCTCGATCTCTCGTACTGAGTTACTTAAGTAAAGGTCAACAAAATCAGCCTCTTACGTTGCGGAATAAACGCACTTATACACGAAAGGACATGTTTAATTGCCAACGATATGGAAACTAGTCAGACATTAAATCAAAATAAAACAAATGTTAAAAATGACCTGAAACATGACGATTGGCTAGGAAGAAAATCTGGGCAAACTTAAATTTAAACAAGTTAGAAATTCATGTTAAAGGCTTTCCTAAGTGATAAAGACTAGAATAACTTTATGTGTCATTTGACTATACTCGAGTGCAAAGGTACAACGCGTTAAACACACTAACCTGAAATGAAAGGCTTAGCCTTTTTGTTGGTGGTTATAACTGGATTTTTCCTCGCTACTGGAGCAAAACAAGTCTCCAAAGTCGAAAAAGATGGTAATGTGTATTACAATGGCAATGTCTATTTCGGAAGTGCAGCTCACTCAAAACAGTTTTTGGATATCCTGAAGAGCTTAGACAAGAAGCTGAATAAAATCATGGACAAGTTGGGGACATCTTCTAACGAAACTGGTACGCCATTTAAACTTATGATTATTTAAGATAGTGTCAAGCAATCTTGTGGCGTGTCTTTTTTGCAAAATGGAGAAAGATCGGTGGAAGGATCAGTTGTTCAAATCATTTGTTTTTGAGGAGGAATAAAACTCAGTCCTTACTCGGTTTAGGCGCATTTCCTCTTTATTCAAAAATCAACATTTCACTTAGTCAATGCATAATTATTCAAAATGATACTACCCGCGCCCGAAGTAAAGTTTGAAAACCTTTTATCTGTAATTCATTTCAGTGTCCAAAAACTGTGCTGAAGTTCTCAAGAACGGCGGCAAGAAAAGTGGCGTTTACACAGTCGATCCTGATGGCAAAGGAAAATTCAAGGTAAAATTTATCAATTTATCAATTCAGTAGAAAAACCAAAGTTTTATGTGATCTTTGTTTTCACAAACAGGTTTACTGTGACCAGAAGACGAGTGGAGGTGGATGGACAGTCTTCCAAAAGAGACAAGACGGTTCAGTCGACTTCTATCGAGGTTGGGCTGACTATAAGAACGGTTTTGGTGACCTGAAAGGCGAGTTCTGGTTGGGACTGGATAAAATCAACCGGTTGACCCACCAGACTCGTAACCGTCTTCGTGTTGACCTACAAGACATCAAGGGGAAAAGCGCGTATGCTGAGTACGACTACTTTGCTGTGAGCAGTGAAAGAAGCAAGTACAAACTGAGCCTTGGAACTTATTCAGGTAAGACAAAAAAAAAAATTGTTCGATCACTTGTAAAATACTTCCTTACTCGGAGTAAAGGGAAAAGAGCTTGAAACAAGCATAAGCGTTAATGTTTGTAAAATTTACTCATAAAAATTCTCTTAAACATTTTTTCTTGATTTTATCTAAATTTGTGGCACCAAAATTATATCAATAGCTGGTCTTCCGCCAATAGACGTTCTTACCGATACGGCGGCCATCTTTAATTAAATCGATGGGATGCCGAATGCGCAAGCATGTAGAAAATTTATAAAACATGTATAGTGGCGAGGATGCGTTTTCAAATAATTTAAAGTCTTGGTATTTCGCATACTGTTCCAACTACCAAATTCAATTGTATTTTAGATGTGCTTCTCATAGAAAAGTTATCAGTATAAAAAGACATCCTGACAGATGTGCGGAATATAAATTTCCCAATAATTGCCCCCTCGGCATCCCATAAATTCTTAATTAAAACAATAGAATTCAAGATGGCCGCCGTATCGGTAAGATATAAGGTTTATTTAATAATAATATTACTGCCAGGAGCAACTTTAGAATACCCCGTCACTCTTCGAAGCACATCATTCAGTGTACCCGCGGTCCGAGGTCGCGAAGTGATTTGAAAACGAAGCAATTACTAGAACGCATTATAAGTGTACCCGCGGCCCGAGGTCCCGAAGTGATTTGAAAAAAGTTTTTATAATTATTGGGCTTCCTGTGACCAAGAACCGCGGTGACAGTACCTGAGGTGATATTAATGAGTGACGGGGTATTCTAAAGTTTACTGCCAATCGAAACTCCTGATAGGGACTTGGCAAACCCTTTTTTTTAAATCATAAAGGTACTGCTGGTGACTCACTGTCCTACCATCGTGGCATGGCCTTCACTACCAAGGATAGTGACAATGATGCCCATAATGGAAACTGTGCAGTGTCTTACAAAGGTGCCTGGTGGTACAAAGACTGTCATAACTCTAACCTCAACGGCCTGTACCATCACGGACAACATAGTTCTTCGGCTGATGGAGTCAACTGGTTTCATTGGAAAGGACATAACTATTCCGCTAAAAGAGCTGAGATGAAAATACGACCTGCATAAGATGAGATTAGTACCGGATACTTTTGAAATATTTCCTCACCGGCCAAGTTAGATTTCACAAGCTAGTTAGAATTCACTTTCTCCATAAATATTTCATCGTAAAAGATGAGGCAGAAACGAAATATCTGTTCAGTTAATTATTAAAGCTACTAGTTAATTAAGTTTAAAAAGTTAAATAATGAATAAAATAGTATAAATAAAGTCATAGATCATGTAATATGGTATGGAAATTTCATTTATTTTTATTTGAGATTTAAAGCATAGAAGCTTGTCCTGCACAACATGTTCTCATCGAGGGGCATCGCACCAGTTTCCAAATCCCGGCCATTAAAATCCTTAGACCCATTCCACAATGAAGTCATTAATAAATTAAAATCGTTCACGATACAGTGTTGCAAACGCGACACATACCTTGAATCATTGACAGCCACACAGGTTTTCCATTATTCAATCAGCGCATCGTCATGATGTCCAAGTGATCTGACTAGGAGCACAAAGCCTGATTTCAAATCAATCCCATCAACCACCGCACGCTGAATCACTTCATGTTTCGTGGCTTCCACCTTTAAAAAAAGATAAATATATGAAACTTTCTCGCAAATGACCCTTTTCTTGTTGAAAACGGTTCCGGTAAGGAGAAGTTTAGAGGCATGTTGGCTTCATTTCTCATCACAACAACGGCCATATTTGCCCTGACGTTCATTCCATGATACATCGCACGTGCAAAGTTTTAGTGTGACGTATGCATGCAATAAACCAAAATTGGTTGTTGCACAGGGAGCCCGGCTTTAGAATTTGTACATGAAGAAATAAGTCAATAAAGTACTTTGGGTTTCCTGTGTTGAGATTTGGTAACTTGATAGCAGATTAATGTAAGTAACTCGAGGGCAGCTTATAATTCAAATTTAACGTAGTAAATGGTAAATGGTAGGGCGTGCGTTACACTGATACGTTACGTTAATCTGCTATCAAGTTACTGGTAGTACGATTACCGGAAATTCAACGTATCAGCGTCTTGTTTCAAATCTCAACACAGGAAACCCAAAGCACTTTATTGATTTATTTATTCATTTACAAATCCCAAAGCCGGGCTCCCTGTGGTTGTCGCACTTTCAGTTGATTAAAATGCGTCATCACAATGCGGCGCGTAACCTTATCAATAACCATATCACTAATCTGCTCTATATCCTGTTGTCATGGACGGAATCCAAAATTTAGGGAAAAGCCTTTTCGTAAGACCTCAACATACCAGGAATCATTCAAGTGTCATAATTAGGGCCACCAGAGGAGCTCCGTCAGCTAACACTTTACTATTTTCGATTCCTTCAAAACACATATTTTTCGGTACTTCACCTCATCAGCCCTCAGCACCTCATCCGTGCCGCTCATACAACTCAGAAGAACACCACTTATGGAAATCAATTTGCACGTTTAAAAATGTAATTCGGTCCTATGCCTCGTTAGTCGACCTTTTAAACAGATAAATGCTGAATGCAGAATGATGCAAATCGCACAGTGCAAAGTTTTCAATTGCCTTAACTACAAACTTTCATGCTTCCAACTTTTATTACCCCTTCATTATTTAAATTTTAAAGGATTCTTATATATCCTCTTATTACAACTTACATAGATTACAATAATATAACACGCTTTTATAACCTGTGTTCAAGTGAATATTTAACATCCTTGCGTTAAAACTAATAGCAAATTAGATCATGGAATTGTCCGGCCAGTGAATCGTGTCGTTCTGTTTTTGGTGACGACTTTTTTTCTTATACGGGTCGTATCTTCATTTCTGCTCTCTTGACAGAGTAGTAGTAGCCTTTCCAATGTTTCCAGTTGACTCCATCAGCAAAAGACTTGTGCTTTCCGTGATGGTACAGGCCGTTCAGGTTAGAGTTGTGACAACTTTCGTACCACCAGGCACCTTTGTATAACACTGCACATTTTCCAGCGCTGACATCATTGTCACGATCTTTGGTGGAGAAGGCCATGCCGCGATTACGTGACAACGAGTCACCAGCAGTACCTAGTGATAAAAGTACTAGAATAAACAAAGACATTATGCAACTACCGAACATTTGATTCCAATTGAGATACGCAAAACTCGATCAGAACTCGATTTCTAAGCCAAATTTAAGTACGCCATTTCTTAGCTAGTGAACACAGCTTCCATCGAAGCTATGCTACAATGTATTATATACTAAATCCAATCCATAAATTCAGGAAAACTGCTCATATTTCTAGCATATATTATACTTGGTACTTGGGGGGGAGGGTCCGACGGAGCTTCATATTGCAACCCCAAAAAAATACTCAAACCTGAAATTTTACACCCAAAAAAATACATGGCATCCAAATTTCTGATCCAAAAAAATACACGACTTAAATACTTCAAAACTGATTTATTGAATTCATCAGGCTCTTCTAATGCATGATTTTGCACGCTCTTAAGCATAAGGGCTTACACGTGCAAGTAATATGATGAAGCGATAAAGTGACATGAACGATTGACGTGTAATAAATTAATATGGAACCAAGGAAAAGTAAACAAGATTACGTTACAAATAACGTTGTTTTATCTTCTTTTATTGTTATCAGTATGTTTCTTGACGGAACTCACTCACGCCTTGCTGGAAAATAATCAAACAAAATAATTTTCTGATAAAAAAATCGAAAAATACGGGTTTCATTTCGAGACCTAAAAAAATACGTGGCTGGTCTCTTGACCCCAAAAAAATACCGGGAACGAAAATTGTCAACCCAAAAAAATACGTCGGACCTCCCCTTCATGTTACCCACCCGAGTACACTCCCCGAGGCTCTTTCCTGCTCTCTAATCAATCCACCACGTTCCCGAAAAAAGCCTTTCAAAAAGCGGGACATTATTTACCCTACCTGAATAAGTTCCAAGACTCAGCTTGTACTTGTTTCTTTCACTGGTCACAGCAAAGTAGTTGTACTCAGCATACGCGCTGTTCCCCTTGGTGTCTTGTAGGTCAACACGAAGACGGTTACGAGTCTGGTGGGTCAACCGGTTGATTTTATCCAGTCCCAACCAGAACTCGCCTTTCAGGTTACCAAAACCGTTCTTATAGTCAGCCCAACCTCGATAGAAGTCGACTGAACCGTCTTGTCTCTTTTGGAAGACTGTCCATCCACCTCCACTCGTCTTCTGGTCACAGAAAACCTATGAAAGAAAATGTCACATGTAAAGTTGCAATTTGTTTTTTCTACTTATATCCAAACTTTATAATCTTACCTTGAAACGCCCTTTGCCATCAGGATCGACTGTGTAAATCCCACTTTTGTTTTTACCTCTTTTAAGAACTTCAGCACAATTTTTTGGCGCTAAACATGATCAATGCATGAAAAGGTTATCATGAACTTTACTTTCAAGCAAAGAATCAATATTTGCATTTTGGATGATTTACCGCCAATCGGGAAGGTTGGTTTCAAATATACGTCAATGGCAAACAGTTGGAATTGGGATTTTATCTTCTTGATGAGAAACAAATTGTTTGAATTTAATCCGCCATTTTGTGCAATAAGACCAACTGGTAAATCTTCTCCACTTTCTAAATTTCAAGACACACCTAATGTACATGCTTTTAAAAGCTAGTTATGCTTATTTAAGAAGTAATGGCATACCCATTTCATTGGAAGATGTCCTCAACTTGTCCATGATTTTATTCAGCTTCTTGTCTAAGCTCTTCAGGATATCCAAAAACTGTTTTGAGTGAGCTGCACTTCCGAAATACACATTGCCATTGTAATACACATTACCATCTTTTAGGACTTTGGAGACTTGTTTTCCTTCGGTGATCAGGAATACTCCGATTAAGATCATAAACAGATTCAAGACTTTCATTTTCGATCGGTCTAGGTGTGAACACAATCAAAACACAAGAAGCTGTGCAGGGATAAGTAAAACGCAGCGGAAGAAAGAGCGCATTATCATTTAACACGAATTTTATACATGTTTCGGCCAACGTTTTGAGGCTCTACCCTATCGTCATGCATCTTCAACTCATTTCTGATGAATTAATTTTTCTGTCATGTATCTAACTAATTCATTAGCCGAGAAAGTGAATAACGTCAATGAGTCAACGCATTTCTGATGAGATGAATTATTTTTTCTCAATGAAACTAACTTATTCATTAGGAAGTAAATAACGTCGAATGACTCCTCACTGCCACTTTATTTGCAAATTAGACTCTGATTTATAAATTGTCTGCATGGTATTAACATAAATTTCCAAAAAACTTGGTTGAAATATTTTTCTGATCTTTCCAAAAAATGTTTTCTATGAGGTTCTCTACTATGGTTGAAGGTAGATTTCGTTTATAATAATAAAGACACCACCATAACTTAGAAAACAACAATTACTGACACTTTTTCACTGGTTTTAATGCTTTACTAACAATGGATGCTGAACAAATGTACTTCCATCAGAGTAGTTAATATTAATTATAGTTTCATCATTTGCAAAATGGCTTCGATGCCACGAATAAGGTTAACAACATACATCTCGTCGATCGTGTTTTAACAAGTTGTGTCAATAAACTGCTATGGATTGTTTAGTTAACTAAGTGAATAGGTCCTTAAAACTCACGACTAAATAAACCTCATTGAAAAGGCTTTTTAATAATCAGAGTGGAATAAACTATAGCACTGTCAATAGGATCTGCGTTTATGTACTATTTACCAGCAACTTGATTTGAACATCAGTGGTTGCGGACGTTGCTTCTTGTCATAAACAGGATACAGTCAATTCAAAAAACGTTGTCGTCGACCAGCTCAAGCCTACGCGACTGGACCGAAAGGAATATGGGTAAAAATCACTGAAGCGGTTAAATATTCGTTCTGAATTAATTGTTCTTGCTAGTAGTAAAGATAATAATGGCGAGAAACAACCCATTAAATGAATATCTTTGGGTTTAGGGAAAGAAAAACAAAGTAGTTATGATTCAATTCACGCTTTCGAAAATATGAAGGCATTAAAAAAACGTCTCCTTCAACATTTCCCGCTCGCCTACGAAGGTTCGTGCTGTAAACCAGGCATAACTAGTCAGATAAAATTATGGAGTCAACTCGGCTT
>NW_022261419.1:71894-82783 GCF_009602425.1 Actinia tenebrosa
TTCAACATCTTACCCCATGTAGAATCAATACTGAGAATATTGTCAGAAGGGTGATAGGCACTTTAAGCTGTGTATACGACGCTCAAACTGTTATGTAAAAAAACAAACTTAACTGAATGAAATATAAATCCGTTTCAGGTGGGTCCCAGTCTTTTCGCGAGTAATATGGGCAGTGAACACTTTATAGGCTTGGCAGGGTCTGGTGCGTCTACTGGCATTGCTGTGGTATCCTACGAATGGCAGGTATGTCTGCGCACGTCAATCCAAAGACCAAAAATTGTTTTAGTCGTTTTCAATGTTCTTTCTTTCTTTCTTGAAAGGCCGTGTGGGTGTTGTTGCTTCTTGGCTGGGTGTTTGTCCCTATATACCTCAGGTCAAGGGTGAGTATTTGCTGCCATCAAGTAATAACTTGAGAAGGTTTCTATTATTAGTAAATAGACGCCCTGATATCGAATGTCATAATACAACGCTGTAGATAAAAGCGAGCGAACGGTCTGTATTTTCTATTAGGACATTTTGTTATTATCATAGAGAACATTGTGTGCGCGCTTTTGTGTTGGCCCGCAAAACTGAAGCCAGCAATCTAGGTAATCGTTTCGATAAATAGAATCGAGTTAAACTGTTCGCAGCGATGGCGGCAACAGTTTTAAAACATTGCCTTGCGTAACGTACCGTGTCGGTGCAACTGCAACGCACTGATTTTTGAACTCTAATCCGTGTAGCTTCAGCTTTCAATACAGAAGGGGGTAAAGTGCGCACCGTCAGTTTCCTAGAAGACCAGCTACTAGCTAAATGAACACAGACGCTAAATGAGGCCTTTTTCTAGGTTGCCTGTGGCAAACCAGTCTTAAAATACGTGGTTTTTTTTGTCCGCCGAGAAATCCGCAAAGCTGCGCAATACCATCCAGAAGTCAACACGTTAGTATCTAAGAGGCCTTTGCAATTTATGCCACAACGTTCTCATAAATTACGTGACAAATTACGCTGTCGAGTGGTGTGACATGCATGACGCAACACGTACGCAAAAATCCAGGCAGCCCAGTTTACGATTTTAGAGCGTCTTGTTCACTTTAGGCCTTGAATACCCAAGATATGAAAGAGTGTGCTCGAGGCTTTAAGCCATGGTTGACTAGATGGTTCTACTGACATTGTTCCCTTTTTCTCAAGGTATTTACCATGCCAGAGTACTTAAACAAGCGATTTCAAAGTCGTTCAGTCAGAACGTACCTCACTATTGCCGCTCTCTTGTCGTATGTGTTTACCAAAACATCTGTAAGTATCTCTCTTGCCTTTCCTTTCTTTTGAAACACGATTTCTTAATAATAACAAACGGGAGGTGCCGCGGGAAGAAGAGAGGGTGTGAAGTCTCATCCCCTCTTCCTTTCCTTTTTCCCTCGTAATGAATAATCTACATTTTGTTCGGTTGTTTATTTGTTAAGTTGCTTGGCTAGTTAATGTTGGTTGGTTGGTTGATTGGTCAGTTAGTTTGTTGCTCGGTTGGTTGGTTAGCTGGTTGCAATTGGTTAGTTGGTCGGTTGATCGGATGGTTGGTTGATTGGTTGGTTGATCGGTTCATTGGTTGATCGGTTAGTTGGTCGGTGAGTTGGTTGGTCGGTGAGTTGGTCGGTTAGTTGTTGTTGGTTGGTCGGTTGGTTGGTCGGTTGGTTTGTTGGTTGGTTAGTAGGTTGGTTGGTTAGTTGGTCGGTTACTTGGTCGTTGGTTGGTCAGTTGGTTGGTCAGTTGGTTGGTTGTTTGGTTAGTTGCTCGGTTGGTTGGTTAGTTGGTTGGTTGGTCGGTTGTGGTTGGTCGGTTAGTTGGTCGTTGGTTGGTTGGTTGGTTGGTTGGTTGGTCTATTGGTCGGTTGGTTGGTTGGTTGTTTGATCGGTTCGTTGGTTGGTCGGTTGGTTAGTTGGTTGGTTGGTCGGTTAGTTGGTTGGTTGGTTGGTTGGTTGGTTGATTGATTAGTCGGTTGTGGTTGGTTGGTTGGTTGGTCGATTGGTCGGTTGGTTGGTTGATCGGTTGGTTGATTGGTCGGTTGGTTAGTTGGTTGGTTGGTTGATAGGTTGGTTGGTTGGTTGGTGGTTGGTCGGTTAGTTGGTCGGTTGGTGGTTTAGTTTTTTGGTTGGTCCGTTGATTGGTTAGTTTATTTTGTTGGCCAGTCGGTCAGAGGATCCATCGATCGGCTGTTTGCAAAAAAATTGTATTCATTAGCAATTTCATAGCAAACTTTTATTTGATGAATCCTGAACAAAGAGTATTATATATACATTTTTATTACCCAGGTCGACATCTACGCTGGAAGTTTGTTTCTTTACGAAGCTGTAGGATGGAATATATATGTCTCTGCTGCTGTTATTTTAGTCATCACCGCCGTCTACACACTTCTCGGTAAGATCAGAGATTAAGTTAGATGGTTTTATGACCACTGTGTACGTTACATTTTATCCTACCCTTCTGATTGGATGAGCTGCTGCGGTCCTTAGTCTCTTGAGTGTTTGATGGGCTGCAATTCGCAATGCTGTATTTGGCGTAATGACAGTTGTAGCACTGGTTTACGTACGTAAATGTCTGGAAACAAAAAACAAAAAAAGCCATCGATTAAAGGGGGGATCCAAGTCTTATGACAAGTGATTTCGAGTCTAGGAATCGAACCCGAAACGTTCCCAGAGGTGAGTGCACTACCACCACAACACCCTTTAGTCATGACACCTAAGAGTAATACGATACTGGGATATAATAATTTATATTTTCTCTCTTTTTGTCAAGGTGGTCTTATGGCTGTCATTTTCACCGATGTGCTACAATGTGCCATCATGATCATCGGAGCTGTTGTGCTGTCAATACTAAGTAAGTGCTGCAAGCATCAACACCCAGATTAACTGGTGCCAGTGTTGAAAGAATGTCGATCATGGACATTTTGTTCTGGCCTGAAAAATGCCAATGTTCTGATCCTTTCGTCTTATGATTGTTACCACATGAAAACCCGCGAAATGAAGACTCGCATCTTAAAAAGGACTTGCCCTAGATCCTTGTATGTCATAAATAACATGTCCTTTGCACTTTGTTGTGCAGGTTTTATCAAGGTTGGAGGCCATGATGGATTATGGTCAAAATACGACAGTGCTTTGGGAACACCATGGAAAGCCCCCGTGGCGAATGCTTCAAACGCCTCCGTCATGGCAACAGTTGCACTTAACGGTAGTAACGTCACACAAGGTTGCTACAAGATGACTCCATACTGGGGCAACATGTTCAGGCCTCTAGATGACCCTGATTACCCCTGGTTGGGACTGTGGACGATCCTACCCATTATGGGTGTATGGTATTGGTGTACTGATCAGGTAAGGGATTAGGGGGTATGGGGGTTGGATTTTAAATAAATAATAACCTTTTTTTACGTGAAAAGTACACTTAGCTGACCGCTAATTTACAGTGTAGTCCACAAATTAAAAAACTGCAATGAAGAAATAATCTAAGAAACATGAGACCTGGATCTTGACATCTGCCAGCTTGATCGAGTCAAAAGTAAACACTTGTATAGAACCTTATGGGATGTTTTCAGTTAGGTGTAGTGGTCATAAGATCAACCGGCTGGCACTTGAAGCTACTAATTTTGTTGCGATTTTAGTCAGCACCACTTGAGATTTCGTTTGACTTTGAAATTGCAAATCATACGACATTCCAGCGGTACGAAAATCGAAGACCTACTTTGAACCAATCAAGCACGCAACTGAACATGCTTGGAAAACGTTAACCAAACCGTTAACGTCATGATCAAGATCACGGCACGGCAAGTCCGTATACGTTTTTCGAGTTAGTCCTTCAATTAAACAAATTCCATATTATTTTCTGGTTTGGCGCCTTGCAATAGAATAGTCAAATATTCCCCTGTTCTTTTCCTTAGATGGAGGGGCATTTGAGAAAAGAATCAAATTTAACTCGCAATCTCAATATTCCTAGGTCATTGTGCAACGTGCACTTGGGGCCAAGAACAACTTGCATGCCAAAGCTGGAACCATCTTCGCTGGTCTCCTGAAAATCCTACCTTTATTCATTATGGTTATGCCTGGCATGATTAGCAGAGTGTTATTCCCAGACTCCATTGCGTGTGCAGATGGTCCCAGCTGTCTGCATTACTGTGATAACAAGTGGGGATGTACGAACAATGCCTACCCCAAGTGAGCTTTCAATATATTAAGTAGAATCAATGGCGGGTCCACATCAATTCGAAGGTAGAGGGAGGGAAGTGACTGTTACCTAGGAAGGCATCACATAGCGTCCTTTTTTTATTTTACCTTAAGACGAAATTTTTTTCAATAATGAACAATAATGGCAAAAAGTGCCAAAAACTAGACTTGCGTATGAGTTTTCATCCCAATTTTCGTTTTGGGTAAACACTCAAAACCTTTTTTTAACAGTTAGAAACTGATGTACTATGATAAACTATAACACTTTAATTCCACTTGCATCGGTCATCTCCAGTTCCAAACAAGTTAAACTTTCTGAATAACAAGATTTTAGCCTTGTACARCAGCCTTTCTTCAAGAAAATAGTTTTTGGCGCTCACCGCTTGAATACGAAAAGAATTCTCTCTTAATATCCTTAATTATCATTATTTTCTAACTCCAAAGGGGGTTGACTAGTCACCAAAACCGACCTGAATGGTTTCACGTGTGTTGGAGAAAAATACAATTAAATGTTCTTCTTTGGGAATTAAAATATTTTAAAATATTTCTCCTGCCCAATAACTTGGCTGATATGAATTTCCTGTATAGAATATATCGAGCGTGTAGCATTCTTAGACTTTCAATCTCTTCCCTGCCAATGTGCATTGCACCTCGGGGAAGCGAAGAAAATTAAATCTAATAATAATAAATAATCTAATAATCAACAAGAAAGTAAAAATGATAACTCCTTTACTGCAGGCTGGTTCTGAACGTGTTGCCAACTGGTCTTGTTGGTCTGATGATGGCTGTCATGATGGCTGCTCTCATGTCATCTTTGTCTTCAGCCTTCAACAGCAGTGCCACCATCTTCACCGTGGATGTTTGGCTACTGCTACGACAAAGTGTGAGTCTACCTTTAAAGTATCACCTTGCAATTGGCTCTTTAGAGTGTTGTGGTGGGTCTTTTTGCACGATTATATATTGACTTGCATCAAGCCCTCTGTCTTGGTGTTGCTTGGTGTCTGAAAATCGGATAAATCTCGGATGCAAGTGCTTCAGAATCGAATCCATGCTTAGTGACAATCACTAGTTTGCTCGTCTTCATGAATATGGATATTGATTTCTTTTAGGCTTCAGAACGTGAGAAACTGATCGTTGGTCGTGTCATTGTTGCGGTACTTGTCGGAGTGAGCTTGTGCTGGCTTCCTATTATCCAAGGTACTGTATCATCACTCACCACCGCGACCATACAATGTAATCTAAGATCCGTGGAAGATATACTTCAAGATACTCCTCAATCATCACCAACGCCAACACCAGCACCATCAACATTATCAACAACAACATGCATAACTCTTTGTTTGGTAACAGATAAAGACACTTTCATGCAAACAATGCAACGGTTAACCTTAAGCCATACAGTGCAATCTAATATCCAAGCAACTGTAAAGGAAGGCAGGACGAAATGTTTTATTCCAGAAGCTTAAGTTTGCAACAAGGAAATGAATTGATTTTTTCTCTTGACGGCGCAGGTTCCGCAGGCAGTGAGTTATTCGTGTACATCCAGACAATCCAGTCTTATCTTGCTCCACCAATCACCATGGTATTTGGACTGGGTATCCTGTGGCCTGGTCTGACCGAGGCTGGTGCTTTATGTGGACTCATTGTTGGACTATTTCTTGGTCTCCTCAAGTTCATCTTTGGTAATGTGTACCCTAAGCCTAACTGTGGATTAATTGACGATAGACCAGACTTTGTTAAGTTACATTTCATGTGGTACGGTAAGTACGAGTACGGAGCCTTATATAATGTGCATTTACTAAAAGTCTGATTATATAAGGTTGGATAGAAACACATTGCTCCAGCAATGCTCCATTTTGCGCCTGCATATTTGTTTGGGGATTCCTCTAAACGGTAACGAATGGGCCGAGAAAGAAGACTGGACAGAGCTTTTTGGCAAACAAGATTTGGTTACACCTTGAAAAATTTCCAGCATAAACAGTAAAATTCTAATTGTTAAAAGAAAAAATTAAACCTTGAGTGGGTATATTGTTGCTGGATCGAGCTGTATCCTTGAAGAAGTAGAAAACGCGCGTGCGTATTGTGTGCTGTTATAAAGCAGCAGCGAGAAGTACGAAGCGTAGCTTATACTGATACCTGCATAACTGTTATTTTATAATATCTCTTAGTCCATACACGATGTGTAACTTAACTCGAAATGTTTTTCCCCCCTCAGGTCTGATCATATTCGGTGTATGTGGCATCGTAAGTGTAGGAGTGAGTCTCTTCACTTCAAAAGTACCTCGTGAAGAACTTGGTGGTTTGACGTGGCCAACGATCAACGATCCTCCAATCTCTCACGGAGCAATTGGAGAAAAAGGCTCGTCTTTGCATTCTGGTGGCAATAAGTATGAACTGCCTCAAATAACCAAATCTGCCTCGAATGGTGTGGAGATGGGTAAGTTAAATTGCATCCTAAGTGTTTTAAGCAGAAGGACTTAGTCATTCGGAACCTCCTCTTTAGTTGTCCCATAGTAAACCACCTCTTTCGCTACATTAGGTTTAGTTTCTTTGTTTGTCCAATCTATTGTCATTTTAATCCTATGTATAGGTTTTCAAAACAACGCCCCTGTTTAGCAAAGATCGCTTTTCGAAACAACCCTAACTTTTATTCTTTATTGCCATGTGTTTTCCAGGAAGACACAACCCAACCATCGACACTAAAGACGAAGTAGAAGTGCGTCCAACATTTAAAGGCCACCTCGAAGGACAAAATTTCCAAATGAAAGAGTACCTTGATGTCGTGCCGTTCGCTAAGGAATCTGCTCTCACCAAGTGGGGTTTGAGATGCTTCAGCGTCTGCACCCTGGGAGCTTTGATCTTCCTGTGGATCTACTATAGATAATGGCCGAAATACTTGACAAACTGGCATTAACGGACTTCTTAGGGAACATTCATTTTTTTTAGAAGGGGGAAGGGCCGTAAACATATGTGCCCAATCCTCCGACCCCTCCCCCCTCACCTTATCTTTGAAATTTTAAAATCGCTATCCAATACCCAGCTGATAAAATAATAATAAATTGATAATAACCAGATAAAATTTAGAACGCCCCTCCCGTTTTCTCTAAGTAAAAATGAATCTTCCTTAGGACATTGAACCAAATTTCTACTTCTGTGACGTCACATGCAACATCGCACCGTGTGACACACCAAAAACAGGCTTTTTTATGCAACTTTGCAGGCATTGTCGCATCGTCTGTCCGCCCCTTAATAGTTTTGTTTACAATAGAGCAACTGCTGCTCGCAATTTTTTTATTTACTTCACTTTGGCTTTGTATCACTCCTCTAAATGCAATCGTGTGAAAGTTTTGATCGATGCTATCAGTAAAAAATACATTTTCTTCCTTTACAATTGCCATAAATACTATGATCTACGATTCTTTACACTTGTTTCATATTGTTCTAAAAACGGTGGTAGATTTCTCCGTTGCGCATAACAGTTACAATACACCTTGCATTGCATCAGATCTTTCTTGTTCTTTGCTTGAATATTCTCTATATTCTGTATATTTGCGAGTAAGTCAAGTAAAGAGAAAAAATCACAGGGATTTTATAGGTGGGAAGATTAAGTTTGTAGAAAACCTTATAGAACAGTTTTTAAATCGCCGTGTAACATCTTCAAGTATTATTAAAACCGATTCTTAAACTGTGATGAGTAGCAATTTCTATGAACCTTATCGATACCCTGAACAACCTCTGGGCTGATTTAAGTCAGGGCAAGGCTGTAGGCGCGATTGCACAGAGCAATTTTCTCTGCGACTTGTGTTGCAACGGCGTTGCGACACAAGTTGCATGGAGCATTGCAGCGTGTAACCTACAGCTCAATTTGAAAAAATGTTGCGAGACAAGTTGCAGCAATTCAGTTGCAAAAAGTATAATTCGTTTCTACTTTTGGCAACGATTGCGTCTCCGTTGCACCGTGTAGACACTTGCAATTCAGTTGCGAAGACAAGTTGCAGAGAAAATTGCTCCGTGTAATCGAGCCTTAAGTCACAGATTGGATTGGAATTCAGATTGTTATGTTTTGGAGCGCATTACAATTTTGCCAATTTTGTTTTTGGAAAACCCGGATAAAACACTCGCAAAACGAGGTAAAGACCTAACAAACTCTATTCTGAGTCCAAGAATGGAACGTCACTGCAGACCACAGTGGTGAGTGCGCTACCATTACTTATTGGTTCCCTCCAAATTTTTTTCTTTTCGGATGGGATTTACTTTCAATAATTGTAAAATTTAACTGAAATACGAGTTAAGGCGCAACCAGGGCGCAACATTGTGCACAATATTGTAGGCAATGTTGCCGAATAAGGTCGTATTCTACTTCAGTAACATTGCGTCCAACACTTGCATCGTGTGACATGGTTCACAACATCGATTTCCTGCAACATTGCGCACAATATTACAGGCAATGTTGCTGAAGTAGGATAGTTTTCTACTTCAGCAACGTTACGTGCAACACTTGCATCGTGTGACCTGGCTAGCTCACGACATCGATTGCCTTCAACACTGAGCGCAATATTACAGGTAATTTTGCTGAAGTAGGGTCGTCTTCTACTTCAGTAGCATTGCGTGCAACAAATTGTGTCGTATGACATGGCTCGCAACATCGACTGCCTGCAACATTGCGCGCGCAATGCTGCACCGTGTCCGTAGCTTAAATCAGATAGAACATCGAAAAGCCAAACGTGAAACCTTGTCTGTGATAAAATCTAATTGTAGATTCAAAATTTCCGTTGTTTCGACTTTTGAGAATTCCATGCACAGGCTTTTTAAAATTATAACGAACATTTTAAAATTTTGCCCTTAAAACAAACCACTGATAGAGAGAGGTGAAGTGCACCAAAAAACGGTTACACTTTCATTATAAGCAGTTGAACTTTGACTTACATTTTAGCCACGTTCAGTACAGCGGTGAATTATTTTACCTTATTCAGCTAAAATACACGACGAATAGGCGAAGAGACACGAATATCGGTTGTAAGACCACAACAGAATGATACAGTCCTTGGATTTATATCGTATAGGTTTTATTACAATTATTGGTGTTTACGTACTTATTTTGGTTTAGCTTGAGCAGCGGCCTTCTTTGCTTTTATCATCTCGACAAGTTCCTGGAAAACAGCAATAGAAAGAGGTTTAACTCAAAGCCAGACAAACAGGCCAATATTGACCTACAAATCGTCAGGCTGAATGACTGACCGAACGGCCAACTGACTTGCAAATTGAGAAGACAGACAGTGAGACAGACCGACGGACCAAATAACTCAACGACTGACTGGCTTACTAAGCAACAGACCGATAGGCCAATATTGACTTGCAAATAGACCTTTTTCTCAAGGTTGCGTGCGCATCCAAATTTAAGGAACTTGACGGGCCACGATACCAGAACAAGAGATTTATAATGAGAACTATCATACATTTCTATTAGATTTTTCAATAAAAATTTATCAAATCGATTATTCTCATCTCCAAATATAAAACTGGATTGACTTAAATTTTACTGAATTTGCGTTTTTCAGTTTTGTGGCCCGTTAAGTTGGATGCGCACGCAACCTCGAGAAAACGGTCTATTGTCAGGCTGAATGACTGATCAAACGCCCGACTGACTTGCAAATTGTCAGGTTGATTGACTAATCGACCCACCCACTTACTTACTGACGTACCAAGTGACCGACTCACTGACTGAGCAACCGACCAACTGACCGTCTTAATACAGATCGAATGACGAAGCAAACAGACCAATCGTCCTCTTGTCAGAGAGTAAGTCCTTCCTGRACAAACCTCCTTCAGACATTTACAGAAAGACATAAAACAAAAACTCATTCATTTTACCTTGTATCTTTTCATGCATTCTTTTTTAGTTCTGCCAGGGATGGACTCAGCGATTCTGTCCCATCGTTCAGGAGTATTGGCTGGGAACTTGCGAAGAGCCTCTTCTAGAAGCTAAACACAACAAACCAATGCATGGAAATTTGTGAATATCTTGGCACCGAAGAATAGACTTTTAGGTCTGACGTCATAGCAATAAAACATGACCTCCGGGTCATAAATGAAAAGCTCTACCGACTTTAAATGAAAAAGATCTTGCAATGTACTGTTACACACCGATCATTAAACCTCCATTAGTTTTCGTTTTCTTTTGTAATGGAGAAAAGGGACCGGAAATACGTCACAAACATTAATAGCTCTATCCTTCGTGAAAACGAGGGATAAGACCCTTAACAATTATGTACCTTCTGTTCATTTGACGACCAGGGTTTTTCAACAGGAGCTTTTTCTATTGAGAAAAGGGTTAAACCATACGAAGAAAAGTTAGATGTAGTTTTACTGAGACCGCGGTGGGCCTACAGTGACATATTTTGTTAGTGTTAAAGGAAATAGTTTAACAAATTGCTCATAGATTTCCATTGTCTGTCCTCTTATTGATCATAGATGACGTCTTAAAATGTTCAAAACTCAAGTGGAACCACGAGCGCTGCGAGTCTTATGTTTCTTTATGTTCTAATGTCTCTTGCTAAATTTAATCGAATGGCTCGTTTATGCGGGTTTTTAATGTACTTAATGTTGCGTGTTTTAATAGACTCACCATCGTATCTTACAGTAGGTACTGATTCACTAGGGACAATGTTGTGTGTTTTAATAGACTCACCATCGTATCTTACA
>NW_022261419.1:90528-102673 GCF_009602425.1 Actinia tenebrosa
CCCCATTTCTTACCCCCTTCCTCCTTTCTCTTCCTCCCTCTTCCCCCTTCACTCCCTTCCCCCTCCCCCTACTCACCACCTCAACTATTTCCAGGGGAAAAGGGTGGGAGGTTTGTTCAAAAACAGGTTTCCACAAAGCAAAATACCTTGCAAACAGTTCTTATCGCTTTTCTCTCTTTTTTCATGGCTGCTTTCAGTTTCTCTTTCTCTTTTTTAGCAGTTGCTGCTTTGAGCTTGGCCTCTTGTTCTTCTTTTTCCTTTGCCAACCGTTCTGCTTCTTCTGCTTCTTGCTTTTTCTGCAACCGTTAAAAATATAATGAATAAATGTATGGTTTGCTTCATCGACCCAACAATTGTGTTTTAATACTACCTAGCTTTCGACCTCTCCATTAAAAAATATTACCTTATTAATTATTTCTTTGTTCTCGTAAGAAAATGATGGTAAGAGTTTGCAGTGGTTAGAGGCGACGCATTAGCATCAGCCAACCGTGCTTCCCTAAGGAATTATCGCTTTTTGCTGCGATTTTTTTTTGCGATTTTGTCCATAATAAATAATGGCAAAGAATTTACTTGTAAAGTTTTTTTCAGGATACCAAGATTTTCCTAGACGAATGTCTCTTTTGAACTATGAGACAAAATATTTCATATTTCCGAAAATTGCCACAAAAATCGCAGCAAAAATCGCCAGTGTAAACGGGGCTTAAGGCGTGCATGTGTTATCATCCGTTACCTTGATCTTTTCTTCTGCAGCAGCTTTCGCCGCTTCCTCTTTCGCTCTTTTCTCGGCGAGTTTTCTCTCTTTCTCTTCCTCTTTGAAACGTTTTATTCGAGGGTCACATGCATATGCGTTATCTGAAGTAATAAATTAAAGAAATAGATCTCTTGTTATTTAAGTGTCTTGCGGTTCTAGCGTTTTCGCACTAATTGGAAATACTTTTTCACTCACACACACTACCGCTACATTCTATGCACACAACGCCCAACTCACATGTTGATTTTTACGGAGGGAGGAAACCGGAGAAACCGGAGAAAACCCTCGTAGCATAGGAGAGAATGCAACTTTGATCATTTTTGTTCATTTTGTGACGAGCCTCAGCCCAATCAAGTGAACAATAATAACAATAATAATGATGATGATGATGATGATGATGATGATGATAATAATAACAATAAAAACAATCATAGCAAAAATTAATTGATCATTTTAGACTGTTATTCTTATTTTACCTATCAATGTTCTTATTCTTGTTACTTCTTCTTTCTTTCGTTTTTGTCTCATTGCTTTATTTTGTTTTTCTATCCATCGCCTTTCATCTCGACTGAAAATAGAAAATAGTTAGATAAGGAATATGAAACGCGCTCGCGTATTTCTGTACAAATAGAAAATGCGCGCGCGTGCTGTGCAGTTAAAAAGCACGCGGGGGTTAGCAGAACACGAGAGAAGTGTTAGGAGAAGCATGACGCGTAGCGGAGTGCTTCTCGACACTTCTCGAGTGTTCTGCCAATCCTCAAAGTGCTTAATAACTCCACACAGCACAGCAAGCAAGTTTTTTATTTCTTTTACAAAATACAAATTACAATAACTGATATTTTAGATAGGAATGACGCAATTGAAAGTGTGCGCGCGTGCTGTGTGCTCTCGTATTTTGTATTAGTGTAGACAAAGAAAACGGAGGCTTTTGAACTGAAACGCTGACTTCATACACACCGGCACGTCTGTTCTTTCACATGCGTAGACGACAGCAATCTGTGTTTTTGATTATTTTGGTGTTCGGCAGCGAAAACGCAGGCTTTTAAAAACGCTGCTGTCACTTACACCGGCACGTCTGTTTTTCGCATGCGCAGATGATGGTATTGAATCATTCCCCATAGTATCTGCGTCCTTGATTGTTTTAGTGTGGACAGGCGAAAATCATATGAACACGCTAGTGTGAACTCGATGCTTTCGGAGCGTAAGTAAGGGGCCTGATTTTTTGGCTTCCATCAATCAAAAACAAATTAACACAGATCGTAAAAATTAAATTGACAGAAGTGAAAAACCCAGGACTCTAGAACTACATTTCGTTGTCTGGATCGTGGGATAATGAGAATGGGAATAACATACTTTTCGCCTTTCTCTTTTTCTTCTTCGTCAAGGTACGAAAACTCTCTCCAAGAATCAAAATTATACCTGTAAATAAAACAGCACAAGATGTACACTCAGCTAGACATGAGTATCTCGAGTGTGTTCTTTTAAGCCCCGTTTACACTAGCGATTTTTTTGCGATTTTTTTTTTTTTTTTTTTTTTTTTTTTTTTTTTTTTTCCGATTTTTTTGCGATTTTGTCCATAATAAATAATGGTAAAGAATTTAATTGTAAAGTTTTTTTCAGGATACCAAGATTTGACGAATGTGTCTTTTGAAGGATGAGACAAAAGATTTCATATTTCCGAAAATTGCCACAAAAATCGCAGCAAAAATCGCCAGTGTAAACGGGGCTTTTTATGCGGGGGTGCAAATACATCTGCAATTTCAAGGTGTCATCAAGAATTCTAATCAGAACATTTGGTTTTCAAGCCCCGTTCAAAATGGGTTACAGAAAGACTTCTTTACTTTGGGAGTAATATTCCCAACTCAGACCACGTGTCATTCTCTTGAAAATAAGATTCTTTGAGTCTTTCAATTTGCAGCTGCATAAGCTGCTTCGCATACTGCGAGGATCCGCTCAATTTGATACATTACAACCGCAGTACAAATATATATTTCATATATATTCTCATACACATAAAATAAGATTCATCGTTTGGGTTGTACCGTGCGTCTTTTCATGCACCCACCTCCCTTTAAACAAAGAAACGATACTCTAGGGAATGACATGTCATGTGGTCTGAAATGTGAAAACATTATGTCCCAACTAAAGAGCATTTCAACTTGTCAAGAATTTTGTAAGGAGTATGTAGACGTTAAATATGCTTTATGAGAGGATTTCAAAAACTTGCCAGAAAGTATAAAATTTGTCCACTTCTTCAAATGTAGAATTTTCATGACCAAGTAAAGGTACAGGCTCGATGTTGGACCATCTGATAAGAGAAATGGGTTTAATTAGTGAGGATATTTAAATAGTCTAGGAAATAAGAGAGAAAAAGAGAGAGAGAGAGAGAGAGAAGTGGGAGGGGGGGGGGGGAAGGAAGGAAAAAGGAGAAGAAAAAAAACCCCCGGCTACGAACGGACGGACGGACGGACGGACGGACGGACGGACGGACGGACGGACGGACGGACGGACGGACGGACGGACGGACGGACGGACGGACGGACAAGGAAGAAATAAAATAGAGGAAGGATGTTGCTAAAAATTTTAAAAAATAACGTATCATATACAAAAGCAGTTGGACCAATAGCTATATGTCTACTAAATAACAAAGAAGAGTAAGATAAATTCGAAACCGGTTTCAAAACATGTGGATAAAAATGATGTCAAATATTATATAAATCTTAGATTATAATTACCTGGCATTACTCTCAATAACAGGGCAAAACACATCAAAGAAATTAGCTTTGTTGTTGGAGCTTATTGTAGGCACAACGTCATCAAACGTCGGGTCCACACTGTCGTAGGCTCGTCTTCTATTGGCACTACTCAACACTTCGTTAGCGATTGTTATACACGAGAAATAATCTTGGTTATTGGATGGTAGGCTGCTTGCTTTCTCTCCTCTGCTTTTTTTCTTGTCTGGATGATGCTTCAGGACTTTCTTTTTAACTTTTTAGAAAAAGCAGAGTATTATAATAATTATTATTATATTCAGCTTAGATAGAACGTGTGTGAGTTCTGATTGTTTGAGAACTGTGCTTTATTGACGAAATAGAATGCGCGCGCGTGCTGTGTGCAGTTATAAAGCACGAGGGGGTTGGCAGAACACGAGAGAAGTGTTAGGAGAAGCACGATGCGTAGCTGAGTGCTCCTAGACACTTCTCGAGTGTTCTACCAATCCCCAAGTGCTTTATACCTCCCCACAGCACAGCAATCAGGTTTTTTATTCTTTAAATACAAATTACAACTGTTATTCAGAAGAGAGGAATGACGCAACTGAAAGTGTACGCGTGTGCTGTGTGCTCTCATTAAGGCACGTGCTCTCAACCAATCAGAAAGGGATATTTATAACACTTATTTTACAATAGTGAATGTGTAGCAAACTTTACAAAGAATTGTAAAAAAACAGCATGTTTCTATATATCATCAATAAAACAATTAAAGTAGCTTTGTTATAGTGCTCTGTTCAGTAATAAACAGGGGCGTAGGAAGGACTTGATTACAGATTGGGGGGGGGGGGGCAGTGTACCATTTTCCTGCCAAATTCACAGGAATCCCACATGAATTAAATAAATTTTGGTGCTTAAAAAACACTTTTAGGGAGGCACACTCCCCCCGTTCCCTCCCCGCCTTAAGCTAGTGGTAATAAAGCACTTACTGTAGAAAGTGCTGAAAGCACTCAAAAAGGGTTTTCTTCCATGCTTTCAAATTGATATACAGTACAGCTTACGGGGATGTTAACATTCCACGCGTGCCGACCGCGTGTAGTACACTTAGCGTAGTACACTCCTACACGTGTAGTGGCCGCAAGTACATTGAGTACACGATATTACGTGTAAAAACTACACGCATCTGATTTCCTCATTAACTAGTGCCTATTGTTCATACTCACAAGCATGAAATAAGTTCTAAGGAGTTAATGAAGCATGGAATAAGCTATTTTGTTTGTAAAAAAAAAAGTACATGTTCATGTTGAGGTTATTTCATGGATTTGAATAATTTTACTCTAATTTTAAAAACTAACAACCAAATACAAACATCGCACATATCGGCTGATCATGACTTACAAGCTTTTTTAACTTGGTCTTCTGTTGCCTTGTACCTCAGTTTTGTTAATCCAAGTACGCGGTAGTGATCTTGATCCTAGGAGGCATTTTATTTCATTAAATCAAAATATAATGACAAATTGAAAATATAATATTGATCAGTATATTTTTAGACTTGAATATAGAGTTTCTAGAGCTGTGATTGGTCGAGCGACTAGTGATTCTAAGACGATAATCACCGCTGGAACAGCAATTATGAGGTTTTCCTACGTTTGCTTATATAGCAGCATCAGTAAGCCTGATCTGACTTATCTAATTTGTTCTTAGATTAATTTTTAAGATTTAATCTTACAGCATGCAATTTAATCTCCGAAGTTGGACTAAAAATTCAAGAAACAGAAATCAAAAATACAAGGAACTAAACTGGCAGCATGGGGATGCCCTATTCACCTAGGGGCACATCCTAGATCCCCTCCCCCCCCCTCCCCTGTGATGTATGCTAGTGTTCTTGCCCCTCATCTCATCACGTGAGTAAAGTTTATTAGGTCTCTCCTTTGATTGATTCAAGGGGTTATCTCTTAATCACATATTCACATATTCTGTGTCCTAACTTCCAGCAGCCTAGAGGTTGTTTCAGTTGGGTGAATAAGATTGCTTATCATATGACCCATATCTGCCTGGGCGCGAGCTCTTAAAAAAACCTTAGGGAAAATGGCGTGAGCAGGGCCGTATGGCTTTGAGCAAGCACGGCTGCTCCAAAACTTCGACCGTATTGACATAATTTGCAACTTTTAAAATATCTTTTTTATTTAGGGTCATATGATAAAATGCTTATTGACTGAGATAGGTTGGGCCGTAAGGGAAAATATTTGGTGCTTGGTCATTTGTACAGCATCACCTCAAGCCAAATATTTTCCCTCATGGCCCTTCTACTCAGTCAAAAAGTACATAGTGCTAAAGATTTTTTTCCCCAAGGGGAGGGGATAAAATTTTAATACTGCTACCATACAGTACCTTCCAGTCCTTAGGATCCAGCATTAACAAAAAAGTGTCATCTTCATCATCTGAAGTGATGCTTTCATCAGAGCTGCTTGCCTCATCATCCACCGAGCCAATGGAATGATGTGATAATGAACTATGATGCCGATGATTGATGTATGCTTCATACCATCTACCAACTGGTTCAATCGGTTTCAGCACTGGAGCTATAAAATTGAACCGAAAAAAATTCTCAATTTATTAAGCTTTTCATATCATAGCTATAGGTGCACTTCATCTTTAGACAGCTACACCCATACACACATACATACATACATACATACATACATACATAGACATAAGCTAAGAATAAAAACTAGCTAGATTCATTCAAATTTAATTCCTAGAATACCATAAAAAGTTAAAACAATGCATCAAGAGTGTAGCATTTTTGTTGGATAAATCAAACATCAAAATTATAATCAGTCGACAAGGCAACATGTGACAACCTCACAAACTTTGTACCTGAAATTCTTGCAAAAGTTGTAGTAGTCTCATCCTCAAACGCAGGCGGTAGCTCAAGCATATTATAGAGATCCCAGATAACCCAAATTGCCTCTAAAAATATTAAATACTGGCGCGAAATTGTAGAAAATAGTGACAAAATTCTGGAGTTTTTTTCCTTCTTTTCCTTTGAGCCAGTATAATGTCCAGCGGTTTAGTGTACTGATCATGCGTAAAAGGGATTTTTCTATGGCGTGCTTTTCTTGTACAAAAATAAAAGTGAAAGTTCTTCAAAGTAAAACTCTTTTTTTTTGGTGAAAAAGTATGCCTAAATATTTAGAAAATCCTAGTCTCCTCACTAAGGATCAACTCAAGTCCGATCTAAAGACCCACGGAGTGAGTTTACCAAGAGGCGACCAGAGAAAACAGGTTTATGTGGACCTTTATTTGAAGCATTTGACTTCGCAAAATAAAAGTCAAACTAACGGGATATTGGGATTCTCGTCCGACGAAGAAGAAGAAGACAAGCCTTCCCCGAAGGTAAATTAGATTATAGCTACGTAAATTGTGAGTTTTAGTGGTTAGTGGTTAGTGACGTGATGTGGTTAGGTTTTGGGGATGTTATTCTTTGTGGTCTTGTTGACTGGCGTTGTTGCCCCAAGTTTGAATATCTGACGAGCTGACACGAGGACGTGATTTGCTCTTAAAAACCAAAACAACAGGTCTTTAGCTCGATTTTGAGGTGTTAAATCATACAAGACCTTCCTGGATCGGAGCTTTGCAAGGCGTTTCTGTAGCTGCTGAAACCTTTGTCTTTCAGTTTGCTCAGGTGAAAGTTGTAATGTTGACAAAGCGGAAGCCATGCTTGTGCACTGAAAACGTCTTGTAATAGAGAAGTTGTTGATCATATGATTGCCATACAACTGCTTATCCAGCTTGGGAATATATGGTACAATATGCCAGTGGAAAAGGTGTGTAAGAAGATAGAGAATCGTCATGCACAAACCTAAACTTATTTCTAACCTAAGCTTATAATGATTTTATCTCAAGATCAATCATCCGGAAGAAAATCAAAGATTATAAAACCTAATTTCAGTTCTTATGAGCTTAAAGTCAAGTAACTTATCTAAGTCTTTTGTCTTTATTTTCGTTGGAAAATATTTATTATGAAAAGATAATTTAGTCTGTAATCACCACTATTTAACACAAAGGTGTTACTTGGCCACTTAATTTACAAACATTTCAAATAATACCTTTTGAATGTCAATAATAATATTTTTTATTTAATAATTTTGATTCGATGTTCTAGAACTTTTATCGTTTTTCTTGTGAAGGGAGCTTTTTTAATATTTCGTTTAGATTATTTATCAGATCTGAACATTAATCTACTCAATACATGTGTATTTATCAATTTTTTTTTTCATCGCAATTTTATACCAGTGCAAACATTCAAGCTTATTTACAGATTTGTTTTGATAATTTTTGAGAATTATTAACGCATTATTTTAAGAGGGGGAAATGTATTGATAAAATACTAAATTATTTTGCACTACATAATGTACAAAATGTACCTTTTTCCATATTGTTTCATCAGTATTATTTATTACTTATAAAATATAAGCTTTATTAGTAAGTTACTTTATGATATAAACTACTGTGATATGAATCCGCTATGGTGTTTGCACACAATCTAGCTTTCAAATATGAATCAGTTATTTATGCAAAATATGTATAATAATAAGTTTACTATTCTTCGTTTGCAATAGACGTCATAGCTGCCATGTTGGAAGAATTTGACAAAAGATTTTTCAATGAATTCTTTTGTTATATCTTCCAACATGGTGGACATCCCTTTTGTTATTGTGCTCTCTTGCTATTGATGGCAAACCAAGAATACTGCTAACTTTCCAACTGGCTCACAGATTGATTATTTTCTTGACACTAGTATCCTATGTATTTGGTAAATAATATATAAGTTGTGAATTATAAATTCTTAGTCATGCCTCAGTAGGAAGATATTATCAGTACATAATTGAGGTCCTATTAGGGGTAAATTCAGGCAAGCCACAAGGCCTTGAAACAGAGTTTTCTGTCATATCTTAAAAATAGTCATTTGTTGTAGTATAATATTACGTAGGAGGATTAACAATGATGTACTTTTGCACAAAGAAGGGACATTGAACAGCATACCATTCCTTTCTCAGCAAAAAAACAATATATTTAATTGCTATCTAATCTTACAGAGAAAGCAATTGTTATTCTTAGTATAACTTTTTATTTAGTAGCTCAGCTTATTTTAAAATGCCAGTATATGTCAACTTCTGCTATAATACTGACTCACTCAAAACCACAGGAAGCCCAATACTGGCACCTAAGATACAAAGGGTGGTAATCTTGAAGTTATTGTCAAAGGATTTGTTAGTGTATCATTATACTAGATATTTATGGTGTGCTTGCTATTGAAAGCCTTTAAAAGCACTTAAAATGAAATGTATAATGCTTTATTAAATAGATAGGATCGTACGCCCACTCTGATTGGTTGAAACTGACGCTGTTTTTTTAGTGAATGGAGTGCTGATGCCATCCGTGTGCATGAAGTGCTGCTAGATCCTGCAACTGTCTTTCGTTTTGCGCAAATAAATTCAATACCGAAATAAAATCAGTGAATATATGATAAAATGAATAAAACAGCTTTTTCTGTCTTCGGTTCAGTAATAAAGCACTTAAGAAGGGCCGTAAGCACTCAAGAAGTTCAGCGCTACTTTCTTGCTTACATAACTTCCTGCGTGCTTTATTACTGAATAGAGCATGGATAAAGTGGTTTCATTGTTTTGTTTAATGAAGTCACAGATTTAACAATGTACAAAGTATGATAAATCAAATACATGTATGGTGTTGTATCATGCAATATCTGTGATTAGAGAAAATAAATAATGAATAGATTCATATCGGTGACTTACCACAGTAATTAAATTAATATATGTTGGTATGTCAGTTTTCTTTTAATTATTATTGGATTTGTGAGTGGTATATGTTGTCTGTGGATTTTTTTTTTGATTTTTTTGATTTTTATTTTATTATATTATTATTATTTTTTGTTGTTGTTGTCTTTTGCTCGTTTGTCTTTTATCAGTGCATCTTAGAAATAAAAAAAAACAAAAAAACATTAGGATAGCTCTATGTGAGAAAAAATGTTCTTATCTTAAATATTTAATCAACTTTAAATTGGTGGAACATGTATACAAATAGCGCAAGATTAATTAGAGGCATAAATACATGTATCTGATTCTCACGATAAAAGTTCAAAGAAAATTTAAAAAATTAGAAAAATATTAAGAAGTTAATTGGTTTGCCTTCAGTAGAAAATTAAAACAATTTACTAGGATTTCGTTGTTCAAAATTAAAGGCATAGATATCTGATTCTCATCTGATAAAAGTCCCAAAACATTTTGCCGAAAACAAAAAATTAAGAAAATAAGGATTTCATTGTTTAAGATTAAGGAATAGTCAATGGCAGCTTAGTGTCGCTTATATCCAGTTCTGGATGCATGCGGGAGGATACTAAGCAAGAAAGGAGTGTTAGAGTTACACGAGGCGTAGCATCTCTAGCTTCTTGAGTGCTTAAGCAACCGTCCAAGTGCATTCAGAACTGGATATACACACAACTAGCATTGATCATTGCTTTATATAACATAGCAAAACTATAAAAAATGTTTCTTGATCAAAAAATCTAAATCTTGTTCTAACGAAATTCTTAATTGCATAGTGCGTGCTGCTCAATCATGTCAGCGTGTGCCATTCGTTTCTGGATACATGCTCGCACATACTAATTAACCAATCAGAACATGCGTTATATCATGGCTATGTCGTAAAAGACAATGGTTCAAAATTTTTTTTTGTATTTTTTTGTACAAAATTTGAAAATTAAAATGCACTACTGATTTAGAATCAGAGCTGTTAGTCACAAATATACAGTAGTAAACCAAAAGTAAAACAAAAACAAAAAACAAAAAGCAAATGAATTAAATAAATGATGTAAAGTTAATATAATTTATTTAATTTATTAAGTAAAATGTTTTATTTAACTGTGTTCTTAAAAGCTGATTTTTGTTCTCCTTTTATTATCATTTTTATTCATTTTATTTGTTCCTTTTTGACTTTTGTCTTATAAAAAACAAATTAACCTTTACAAGAATTCATGGTTTTATTATAATATGTTATCTCGATGATATTTGCAGCTTTTATAGTCATGCATTAAATACCACCCTTTTTAAGCCTATTTAAAACCACAGTATGAATGAATGAATAATTATCAACCTCTAGGTTAAGCCTTATGTTAGTGTCTAGTGTACAATTCATTATATTTCGTTCCCATCTCCAATCAACACTCCACTAGAATAGGACTAATGGACTCAAGCTCCGAGGAGAAAAAAGAAAAAAAGAAAGTATCCAAGAGAAAGACAGTATTGAGAGCAATTTTTGAATATCTTAAGGTTTGGTTTGAGTTTTTTGGTATATGAGCTATGCAGAATTTATAAATAATATGCTCTACCATGTTTCTTGTTTATATATTAACTTACGAATACCACTGAGCGACTTAAGGTTGGGGAATCATTTACATGTATTCTCTTGACACAAGTAACATGCATGCAGAAAAATTACAATATTTTTACAACAAGAAACTGTTTCTCTGAATTAAGAACAACAATAATATAGACTGAAAACAAGAATTATGGTTTTGTACGTGAGGGCAGACTTTAATGGCCTTTCAATTTCCATATCTTGTACACCAACAATGTATTTCACTAGTTATATAAATACTTCACATTTTTATATTTTTTTAATTTGAGTCTAGCTCAAAAATTTTATATGCATTTTAAAAATACCCATTTAAAAAAATTCGTTTTTTAGATCTAGACTAAGATTATCTTTGTATCATGATTAATTTTTACTGTCTCTATACTGTACATTGTTTGTGTTCACTCGTTGTTCCAAGTTGCATTTGCACTAGAAATTGCATGGTGTAATTGTTAACAAACTGCTTTTTCCTGGCCTATTTTCATTGAAAAAAAAAATCATGTATTTAACTTGTACTAAAGATCTGAATTTTCACTCGCCACACTTCAATTTTGCTTTTAAACAGAGACTATTTTCAATTCCAAAATTTTCACAGACAAATTGATCTTAAATTACATTCATTTTGAGAATTTCTTTTGAGTCTAGCCGAACTAAGAATTAGTTTCAAATGAAATAAAAATCTTTGTGTTAAAGAGTAAAAATAATGCCTCACATAGCATAATAAGAAAATGAGGCATGTATTAAATAATTAATTAGATAAGGTTTGAAGTAAATATTGCAAATTTGATAAGAAAGCAACTTTTAACTCATTAGTTTTCTTGAAGTTGACATCTGATATGTATTAAAATCTATAGAAAAATCATTGTTCAAGTAGAATACACTGTAGGATGTAGAAAAATGTTTTAACTTAAGCTTGTGATTTAGTAGCATTTTCATTATGATTACTATATGACCACCAGTAAAAACTTAAACAGATGTTGATGTTAAATTAATGTTCATTTTTATTTTATTCTCATTGAATTATTTTATTTTTATAAAATGTGCTAAATACTTCTAGTTATTTCTAAAACTAATTTTCGCAGTTGTTAAATATGTTTTCATTTTGAGTTGCTTCTTTTTTTTCTATGTTTCTTTAATTTCTTTTCTCTCTCTCTCTCTCTGTCTCTGTCTCTTTCTTGACATGTTCTTTTCTTTCTTTCTTGCTTGCTTGCTGGCTGGCTGGCTGGCTGGCTGGCTGGCTGGCTGGCTG
>NW_022261419.1:102768-112866 GCF_009602425.1 Actinia tenebrosa
TTTCTTATTTTCTTTCTTTCTTTTTTTCTTTCTTTTTTTCCTTTCTTTCTCTCTTTCTTTATTTCTCTCTTTCTTTCTTCCTTCCTTCCTTTCTTTCTTCCTTCCCTCCTTTCTTTCTTCCCTTTCCTACATTGTTTCTTTCTTCCTTCCTTTCTTGTTCTTTCTTTCTTTTGGTTTTTGCTTGATAACTCTTGACACGATAATCTGTGAATTTTTCTTTTTTGTTTTCACTGGTCAATATTTGCAGGCTTCATGACACCTCAGATTTGCCGTGGCGGCATTTCTTTGTCACTATTTCAGATCAGCTGGATTATATAATCATTGCTTAAGCAATCATAATTTATTTGACTTTATCCTTGTAATACAGAAGCCACCACAGAAACCTCAGAAAATCTTAATTAGGAAACCAGTGAAGGGGCTGCCATATGATGTAAACTCTCTATCAGATGGAGATCTTGCAAGGCAGCTAAGAAGCTATGGTCAAGTTGTTGGACCCATTACTGAAACAACAAGGCCTCTGTACCAAAAAAAATTAAGTGAGTTTGAAAAGTCCCTTTCACAGTTCCCTGTGCCATCTTGAAAGGTAGCAGTGCCTTTGCATCGAAGCGAAAGGAACGGTCAAAGCTTGCAATGATAGAGAGCTTTTTTTACACCCTTGGACAATTTTCTTATTATTCACATGTCTCTATCATTGCAAGCTCACCATTCGTCTCGCTTCTATGCAAAGGCACGGCTATCTTTCAAGATGGTGCAGGGAACTGTGAAGGGGACTATTTGATTGTCCATTGTACATTCATTGTATATTCCCATCTTTTCCTTCCACAAAAGCCAACTTGTACTTTTTTACTCACTAGCTTGGCTCTGATTGGCCAAAATATTCTAAACAGTATCTATATAATTATTCAGATTAATTGTCAAATGAAGAATACTGCTGTTCTAACCACCAATGTTAGCCCTTGGCTTTGGCAGAAAACACAGTTTTAGTCCTAGTAATTTGTTTTATGCTACTGAACCTCATCCAATAATTGCTTATTAATGGTTGTTCATAGCCTTCTCCACAGACATCTCTTTGCCTCTTTTTTGCTCCTTGGACTTCCTGTGGCAAGGACAAAAAAGATGAAGGGGAAAGGGGGAGGGGAGGGAGAAAGTCTCCCTTGTCCCCACTCCTCCTTCCCTCTTGTTCCTAGTTCTTCTCTGCTATAAAATTTAACAGAGGGGTCCCAACAGAGAATGCGTGGGGTAGCCTGCGGAGGAGGCTAGGTTGCTCAATTACCCAGAGATGTTTTCAGATTGCTGAATTCCCTGTTGCTTACCCTGGAGAGCATAATAGTGTCTGCAAACAATAGATAATTGTTAACTAATGGAGTGAAATCTTCTAATTTTCCAGTCAAACTCCTCCAAGATGAAATGAAAAATCCAGCCAGTGTTCAGCCAGTAGATAAAACACCAAAAGCCTGGGAATATTCTGATAATGAGGACGAGGTGCCCAATAGAACATTTGAAGTTAAGAAAGAAAAAGAAGACAAACATGTGGTTAACATACAAGGTATGAACTATTTACCACTGTTTCCATTGCTTCATGCTGCTCGACACAAAATGTATTAAAAAAACTACATTAAAGATTTATTTGGTTAATGGTAGTGTTTTGTCCAATTATCCTGTTGTGCCTGTTGTCGATCAGCTTGCAGTTGCAAAAGCAATGCATTCTCATTTTTTGCAATATTGCATGCATGTAATAATAGTAAAGTGCATGTATCATCACAGGCATTGAAATATGAGACAACAGAAACATATTGCAACTATGCATACACAATAGAAAAGTGTTGTGTCAATTGCCCTGGATAAGTGCTTTACAAATTGTTATTATTATTATTATTATTATTATTATTATTAATATTGCATGTATTTTTAAGAAAACAATTACATGTTAATAATGCGTGCTACATAATAGTAAAGTGTCGTGAAAGGTGTCAATTGCTGCAATATTGTTTGCATAGTTACAGGCATTGGAATCACATTTTGCAGTCACAATATTGCAGTTTAGTTTGAGCAATGTTTTGTTTTTCAATGCCATATACAACATTGCAAGAACTAATAAGATTTTAAGCACCACAAACAGTAATATTGAGTTGACCTACAATTAACCTCATTAGAATTCTGTCTAACTTTAACGTTGTTTAGATGATGATAAAGTTGATGCTTCATTAGACTTCTGTTTAACTTTAACGTTGTTTAGATGATGTTAAAGTTGATGCTTCTCCCGAGCTGCCGCCACCACAGCTTTCGCATCCAACCAAAGAGCGACCTCTCCCTCCAAGAGAGAGCACGCCAAAAAAGGTAATAAAGAGAGAGACTATGGTGTCTGAATCTCACATGGAGACAAGAAAACGAGTGTTTGAGTCTGACAAAAAACCACTAAAGGAAACCACGGTAAAAAAGTCATCAAGTCCCACCACGACAACTAAGATGAGTGGATCAACCAAAACTGGAGCATCATGGGAGTGGAAAGCAGTTCTTGTAGTTTTAGCCCTTATCACCATCATCTTGCTAGTTTATTACTTCATGGAAGAATCCCGCGAAAAACCAGCCAGCATTACTAGCCAAACGGGCTAACATCATTTTCTTCAGTACTCACTTCAGTCTCAGTTGTAAATAGTTCGTGTCTGGGCTGGTATGACTAGCCGCAGATAAATACTTGTCTTTTATTCGGTATCCTTTTTTGTTCGTTTGATTATTTTTCTTCTTCTTTCATTTGTTTTTTTTTTTTTTKCACTCTTTTTTTAGTCATGCATATACTATTTCTTTGCATTACTTTATGTTGATTAATTAACCTGGTTTTCAACGCCGTAAACCTCTATTAAACGACCACCAACTAAGCGATTAACCTCTATTATACGGTCACCTACTAAGCGACCAACCTCTATTAAACGGTCACCTACTAAGCAACCAACCTCTATTTAGAAACAATCAATTGTTTTTTGACGCTAAGGATCATGGTCCCCAGAGGGGACGAAATAGCATCAACGTAAACAAAAATATAATAAAATTCGCTTTTGAGATGGTGAAAAGTAAGGCCCCGTCCATACGTATCCGGAAATTTCTTGATCCGCCCTGATGCACGCTTGTGCCTAGTCCCTTTGACGGATAGTTTTACTTATCGAGCATGCGCAAAATCGTATTTACGTCAGCGTATTCGAAAATTTGCGGATACGACCGTCCACACGTGTCCGTCGTATTCGGAGCGTATTCGAAAATTTCCACTCTGGAGACCGTTTTCGAAAATTTCCGGATACGGATACGCAAATTTCCGGGCACATGTGGACGCAACGCGTATCCGCAAGGAAAAATTTCCGGATACAAAAATTTCCGGGTTTGTGTGGACGGGGCCTAAGATAAATATCCCGAACCCAGAAAGATGTAGCCGGAATACAGCTCAATTTGGAGGACATAAAAACAGGTTCTCAGGAGATTGAAATTCTTTTGTTTTGTCCTCCACATTGAGCTCCTTTGACGTCACATGCAAGAGGTCTATTTTTAATATTTTGTCTACGTAAAGAAACCATGACGTAGTGATTACATAGACCTCTTGCATGTGACGTCAAAGGAGCTCAATGTGGAGGACAAAACAAAAGAATTTCAATCTCCCGAGAATTGGAACCTATTGTAATGTCCTCCAAATTGAGCTTCATTCTGACTTCCTGCAAGGGGTCTATAGGGCAATTCCTCTAGGGTAGACAGTAAATAGAAATTTGACTAGAGGCATCAGATGCCAATGAAAATTCCATTCCATTCCTTGATATTCGGGAATGGCTATCGGTAAAGTATACATGTATTATGGAATAAAAATAATATGCATTTATCCAAAAGGAGGGATACGTGTAAAGCAAACTATATTTATATCTATACTATATTATAGTTTATATAACATGTACTCTGACCACGAGGGCATGTATCAAGGAAACAAGGTGGAAAAGATATACCCAACCGTATCATTACATTAAGCCTTGTTCTCCGTAGCTGCGACGCAAGCCGTTGCAACTAGACGCAGGTCCATGTTCCACTTAGTCACTATGAAAAGAAGCGGTGCAACAGAACGGAATATTTTCTTTTCTCGCATTGGCTCGTGCTTATGCTTGCGTAGCTGTTGAGAACCAGGCTTTAAGGCGCGATTACACGGAGCAATTTTTTCTGCAACTTGTGTTGCAAGAGCGTTGCGCCACAAGTTGTATGGAGCATTGTAGCGTGTAACCTACAGCTCATTCTAAAAAAAATGTAGCGAGACAAGTTGCAGCAATCATTGCGAAAAGTAAAACTCGTTTCTCCTTTTGGCAATGATTGTACCGTGTAGACACTCTTGCAACTTTTGTCGCAACGCTGTTGCTAGACATCACTTTATCGCGATAGTAATTTCTTTGCATCCTAAACTTAAAATCTAAACAAGATGCCCGAGAACTTAATAAGAATGTAGCAAAGTGAAGTCTGTCTTATTTTTTGGCACCTTGGAAACTTATGTCCCCTAAATCAGCCTCACAATGCACTGTTTTCTTCTCAACCTGTTGTACCATCTTCCTTATCAAAGACTATACACAGGGTTCGTGCTACTCCTTAAACTCCTTGAAAACTCCTTGAATTTAATTCACGTTTTCAAGGGCACTTGAAAAGCTCTTGAATTTTATGATTTTAGCGAAACTCCTTGAAAACTCCTTGGACTTTTGCTTTGATCATTACTTGCATGGTTCTGAAATAGATCTAGTCAGAAAGATTGGAAAATCTGAAAGTCGGCCATGTGCAACCAACGTGTAAAACGTTGGCATAGTTAGCTGAACATACTCCTTGAAAATTCATTTTTAGGTCCTTGTATACTCCTTGAATAGTCCTTGAATTTTAAGTGGCTACCTGGGCACGAACCCTGTTTACACCTAAATCCAAAATGGGGGATGGCCGGGTGAAAACGAGGCATCCAGGGCCAAATTTAGAGTACTTTATAATTTGATGCCGCAAAAATGTTGTGTTTCAGAATTTAAGAAAGAAAGTCGGAATAAACGTAGAATTTGCATTGACAACAAATTATTTCTTTTGGACTTGGCCCTGGATGCATCGTTTTTATGTAACTCACTCGGCCGTGCGCCAATTCGGACTTAAATGTATTTTAACGGTAAATTTATCTCGTAGAGAAAATGTTTCAAATAACGATTTTACCTAAATTTCGTTATTGATTGATAGTTTGAATGGAAGGAGATAATTTCAAATCCTCTTATTTTGTAGAAGAAATAAATACTATTCCTATTAGTTAAATCAGTGAAGTTGTTTTCTTTCTTTTTTTTTTTCCTGCTGAAGCCGATTATAATTAACATAAAAAGTATTTTTTTCTGGAAGCTAGAAAAGGGCAATAGAATGTTAACCCTGGTTTACCGAGAATGACACTATAAGGGTCGAAAAAGCATACGTTTAAAAACGCCCTCCAGAGTGGAGGTATTGAAAACGGAGGCATTTGGTAATAGTGTGGACAGGCGAACTGAACGGAGGCTTTTGAAAACGCCTCGCGTCATTCAAAGGCCACATGTCCTTTTTTCGCATGCGCAGATGATGTTGCATCATTTCCGATCGTATCTGCGATTTTGAAGTATGGACTCGAAGGTTTCGTTGCGATTTTGGCGACACAAAAACGGAGCTGTTTTTGGAAACGCATTAGTGTGGGCGTCGCCTGAGGTGTTACGCGCAATGCAAAAAAATCTTGAGAGTCTTGGCCGTGGTTAGTAACCATGCATTTCATAGTCACTGCGTCCCTGCGTCATCTACTGAAACAATACCTAATTGCGTATTTTTTACACGACATTTTGTCTAGTGAACTAGCTGATGCTTGACAATTTTTGGATCAGTCATATGATAAAATTTGGTAATAATCAAGTCGTTGCATTTCGTTTGTCTTGTAACGTTTCAGAAGGGCTTCCTAGTTGCAAAACTACATTCACCATACAATTCCAATTCTCCCTAAGTCTTGCGCAAATTTAGGCTTAGAAAGAAGTGTGTTTTCAAGTCTGGCTAATCGAACAGTAGGAGGTTATATCGTCTATAGAGATTTCCTTTGGCTTCGAGTACTTTTTTTTGAAATAGGTATATATGTAAACCATAGTCAGTAAGTAAATCTGTGTCTCCTGATCAATTTTAGTCTCATTTTTGGCACACAATACTCTAAAATCAGTAGTCTTCAGCAGCGATTTTGGACAGGAAGACCATTGGAAGGTAATTGCTGATCCTTGAACAGTCTTCGAAGGGACGCGCGTATTCCAGAGCATCGCCACGAGTAAATGATAGGATTAACGAGTGCTGAACTGAAGAGCGCCGTCTGAGAAATTGGATAGAGTATATGATAGATTAAGACATCGTTAGCCACCAGCCCAAATGTATGGATTACAACGACGATAGAAACGGGAAAATAGCTGAGAAATAAAGCCGTGTTTATATAGATAACAGTTCTTGTTGCTTTAGTTTGTGCGAGAGCTCGTGCTATACTCTGAGGACAGCGACTCGGCTGAACTATAGCTGTTTTCTGAAGTTTGTTAACTTTCAAGTACACTATGATTGTGAAGAAAAAATTGAGAAAGATGAACGCACTGAGAACACTGGTGTAAGTAGATTCAGGGATTTTAGGTATGAACTTAACTATAGTAATGTAAGCTGTCCATAGGAGCCAAAACGCACCGTATGTGATTGCAGTGCGCACTTTAGTCGCGTGTTTGTAGAACCAATATGGTGCAAATATCGCGGCGAACCGCTCTAGAGTCATGACTTTTAACGTGAAAAACGATAGCCCGGTACACAAGAGCTCGGTGTATAGATTGATAGCAAAGATTACTGTGCAAAGGAGCCTGCCATTCATTAGGATATTGACTTCGTTCGCGATAAAACTGGTTTGCGCAACAGCACAAACTAGTAAATCAGAAACAGCAAGAAATAGAAGTGATATGTTCTTCATTGATCGTAGAACAGGCTGCCTTGTGATCGCAGTAAACATTAGGGTGTTTAGTACAACAGCGAATGGACAAGTGATGATATTCACGATACAAATAACGGCGGTGACCGCGTCATTAAAAGTTGAAGCCTCGTATTGAACCTTGGTATAAGAAAGCGGGAAATCTCGAGGACAGACACTCGGATCTTGACTTGAGTTTACATTCGAATTCATAACTCTCAACAACAATATGATCTATCTCAGATTGGAAAAGAAGGTCTAGCTTGTCAGCTTCAAGTCGTTTGATGATGCCAGCGAAAGTCAGCTTTAAGAGATAAATTTAAAAGCTCAAAACATTCGATATTTGGCGAACAGCATAACAGTACCCTCAAGATGCACTTTATTTCTCACACAAAGTAACTACGCCTTCACTTGGGCTATTTTGACGTAGAACGAATGCCCGCTTTTCCGCCCAATCAAAACCATTCAAAACTTACGTTGTATCCTCCGTTAAGTTTGTTTCATTGAAGTCCACTCAAGGCTATGTCGCACCCCGTCTTCTAGAAACTCCTTTCTTTTTCATTCTATAAAATATCTGTTTATATTCCAGAGAAAATGCATCAAAATATTGGCAAACATGTTATTAATTTGTTGCAATTATAGCCAACAACCTCACTGTGAGGTTCGCCCGGATATTGGTCCTAATGCATTGTGGAAATCTTGCAGACCAGCTCTCATTCGATGTTTTTGTAAGATGTGTATCAGTTCAATAGCCCTTTTTACTGTTATCTCGTAAACTGAATTCTATTGTTTTCAGTTTCTATCGTTTATAGATTGCACAGTGTTTGCTCCCTCGCCACCCCATAATTCAAGATGGCCGCCGTATTAGTAAAAAAAAGTCTATTCCAGCGTTATATAAGTTAAAAAATAAAAAAATAAACATAGAGCTTTACCCTATCGAGAAGTGAGAAACAAAATAGTTGAAATTCGTTATTTTTGCACGTATTTTTATAGGGTTCTCGTTGTATGAAGCATAGACACTCTCATCGATTCGTAAGCCTAAGCGTAGTCCAATTTTCGGATAATACACACCAAATCTTATGAAAACCACGGTTTCTAGATCTTTATGGAATTCTTAGAATTCTTATGGAATTCGCCGCCGTTTCAATCTACTCCAAAGTGAACTCAACGAACTCAATGAACTCAATGAACTTCAAGTAAAAAACTAGTCTCCACTGATTCAGCTCTCAAAATGAAGTAATTGAAATATAAAGAGCAAACTCGAAGAAAAATAACACGAGCTCCGTTTGAACCCTGTGGCCTATACTAGTCTCCATTTGCGTGGAGCATGAGAGGAAATCAATCGTAACCTTTTCACAATAAGTTAATCTTTATAATTTTTGTTGAATTGTGCTCCGAAACAATGACGTGATCGACTGGCAAAATCAAGTAGATTATTCTTTTTTCTCTCTCTGTCTCTGATCCGTTCTTCGAAGTGCAAAGTAATTGCTTCGTTAGTTCCTTAGCCCTGGGGCTCATGTTTAGTTTTAAAAGCTCTTGATGCCAGATGGTATCGAAATTGTATGGCGGCCATCTTGAATCACAAGGCATTGTGAGTCATCTAAAGAGCAAATAGCCAAAACTTTGTTACGTTTACGGTTCATAACAAGGCAATTTGACGAGAAATAAGTTAAAAACAAATTCCCAGTTCCACAGTTGAGGAAATTTCTCAATTATCGTGAGGTCGTCATTTCAGCATCTATTTTTTGTTTTGCCCCCTGGGCGAACCATATAATGCCTTGTGATTCAAAATGGCCGCCTCATCGTCGAAGTAGTCCATTAAGACGTAGGCTTAGATTTCAGCCGTTGGGGTTTCGTGCGCCCGCGATATTCTCCCCCGTAATGGCTGGGCACATGAGATTGACATTGTGCTTCGTTCTCAGCCAATCAGCGATCTGTCCCTCGAAAATCAAGGGGCATAAATTAATAAATTAAAATTCATTCTGAACAAAATGGCGGACGTATCACTCTTTGAAGTGCTTGTGCCAATGCTTTGAAGTCGTTTAATTTCAGTGAATTCAAGGATGTTCAGCAATGGTGTTTGTAAATCTACCCACTGGCTCTGGGAAATCCGGGCACTGATTTTTCAAACAGCTCCACTTGTTTTCGATCACTTGGAAAGGTCGAGTGGATCGATTAATCTTGTAATCTCACCTGTGGTTTCTCTTATGAAAGACCAAGTGAATTTCTTTACTTCCAAAGGAGTAAAGGCCACCTTTATCGAAAAAGAGCAAGATGACGAAGCGGTGAAAGCTGGCGTCGAAGAAGGGAAGTACCAAGAACTTGCAAAAGCACCTTGACAATCAGGTGTCGGGAACTTCATTTACATTACAGCAAATTTCACTTCCGTTTCCGTTTTATATGCTAATTACATGTACTGTAGTTTAAAATTTCTCTATAAAACCCCCTTCCCTCTAAAAATTGTGCTAATAGTAATGGGCTCCTTATCTGTATGGATATAACTATAATACCCTATTCACACCTAAACGTGTTTAGTTAAACTATGTTTTCATTAGGAAAAAAATTGAGAAACTAGAAACCTACAATATAATGAAGCTTTCTAAAATATTGTCAGAGCAAGCCAAAAGGATAGCTTACATGCCTTATTTCACCAAATATTGTGCAGTGTTCGTAGATAGTTTTCCAAACCTGTTTAGTTAAACCACTTTAAAACATGTTTAAGTCTTGGTGTGAATGGGGTATAAGAGAAAGAAGAAAAGGAAGACATTAATGGAATTAGGTCACATAAAACAAGAAAGCTCTAGTGGATTCGGGACATTACCCAAGGTTGCTATGGCTGCACAAGAGGTGAATAGGAATCCTGCTTTCAATTACTCATTGAGTGATTTTTTTAAATTTTAATTAGTTCGTTAACCTCTTCATCCTTTAGGATGCCATAAATTCATCAAATTGCTTGCGAAAAGGTCTTTTTTTTTTTTTTTACAAAAATTTCAAAAGTAATGAACGAGTTAACCGTAAAAGTGTTCATAAACTATGGGATATCCATTTCAGAAAAAAAAGCCTAATTTTTTTTCCAAATTCAATTTTTTTTTTTTGTTGTTGTTGTCACGCTGCTTTTTTTATTT
>NW_022261419.1:129845-143231 GCF_009602425.1 Actinia tenebrosa
AAAAAAAAAGGGTGATAGGCACTTTAACCATAACTACACATTGTGATTGAATGAATTATTGGAAAAGAATGTGAAGCCATTTCAATGTTTCGTTGACGAATATGCCTCGTGAAAGCTCAAAAATAAACTTTGCCCCAAGTAGCAGTAGTTATAATTTTTCAGACACTTTAAAAAAGGTTATTCTAATTCCACATATATTTTTCTTTGCGCCTTAGTTTGTTTCGTAAAGGTGGAGGCTCCAAGCTAAAAGTCCTTGACCTTTCTGGCTGTAAGCTGTTAACAGACAAAACTCTCAACAAACTTTCCTCATCTCTTGGACAGTACACGTCAAAGACTGACATCGAAGAAGGAGTACATGAGTATACTTTGACATGTGGTTGTATGGCAGATTACTATCCTTCCAACATTTCTAGGTGTTCGCTGCAGTTTCTTAGTTTGTCTGGGTGCTATCAAATCACTGATGCTGGCCTAATGTAAGTTAAAGTAGGGATTTAATATCCATTTCCATGTCGGATGAAATCGATGTATGTTCATGTAATTCAATGAGGATATCATATGGGCGCGCTGAGATACGAATTTTATCTTCGAGTGTTGAAAAGATCTCTCACGAGTGAGAGAATATTCTGTTTATTATATAATTACCAAAGTATGTTTTGGCTTTTTCAGGCAATTCTTTCCATGTATTTTTGAATAGCCATCGCAATGGTGTTATTTTCACACGTGAAAGTAACATGTTATTTTCACGTGTGAAGATATCAATTTTTCGAAACAGAGAAAAATAGATATTTCATTGGTTATTATATAATAAATATCTTCATGTAGTAATTATACATTTTTTTTCTGTAGGTCTCTGGCAAGCTTTGGTGGCTTACCAAACCTTCAGTACCTGGACTTATCAGGCTGCCTCAACGTGACGGCTGAAGGTCTGCTAAATCTAGTGTCCGTGTGTCCCTCATTAGACCATGCGCAGTTCTTTTACTGTGACAATATTTATGAGGGGCCATATCCAGACACAGCCAGTGGGTGCCAAAACCTGGAGTGTACAAACAGAGTGTGCTGCCGACTGGCAGAATAATACCAGTGTTGTTTCCATGGTAACCATAGTTTAAATGTAATTCTGAACATATAGTCATTTTGCACTATTACAAATGTTGTTTTTCCCAAATGTGACCCTCCCCCCATTAAACCAAGCAATTGCCCTATTTCATTGAAAGCCGCATGAAAATAATCTCATATTTTAGTTAATGAAAAAAATCATTGTTAAGGATGACAAAATAGCAACAACACAAAGAAATCTACTGCACTTTATCAATTCTATAATCTGCATCTGAATTCCCCCTAGTAAATTAATATTAATTTACATATACTCAAAATATTAATAGCAAGGCTAACAATTAGATACAAAGAAATCACCATTTTCCTCGATGGAATTTGTGGCCTTTCTTTTGTATTTCCATGTTAGCCTCGCATTCAAGACAATTTTAAGAAGGGTGCTTTATAGTCACCAATGAAAAGCGTTTTCCACAAATGGCATCACAATTATGCATCACTGAATTGAAATGCAGGCAGTCCAAAAAATTAAGGGCAAAGTGATGCTAATTTGTTACACTTATGTTTTGTTGTTTCCAGTTTGTGGAAATATGGTTTTTCGACTAAATATTAATTTTCTTTTTTTTGTAACCGAAGCCTTTGTTTGTCCGCGAGTCTATCCTAGACAAGGCTTGCGCTATCTATTTTAAGTGACCATGGAAAACATAATTCAATAGACCATGGGATATGTAATTAAATAATATGCGGCTATTAACTCTGGAATTGTGTTTATAGTACATAATTTTTGGATTTCATACTGATTCAAAGTTAAAAGGAATCTTTCAATAAAGGTTTTGCACCACCACGTGACAGCAGCCATGTCACATGGCAGGAACAATACAATCGTTTTACATGAGAAAGAATTCAATCCCAATAGCAAAGGGATTGTATTGTTCTGCCATCTAACCACAGGCAGCCCAAGCTGTATTAGGGGTGTGACCACGTGATGGTGCAAAACCTCTATTCTCTTCTTTTGCGTGCCCCATGGTGCTTTGTCCACTGGGAGGGTAACCAATCAAAACACTGTACCAAAATGAAACGTTCTTCGATTGAATATTAACTATACCTGCTTTTATCTGTATAATAGGGATTAGCAGTTCATTTTGAGTTAATTTTGTGTGTTCAGAACATCAAACTATCTTTTGGTGTTACAGAAATTGTATTAACTTACGAAGAAATATTTAAAATATACTTTGAACTCGTTCAAGATTCTATTTCTTTTTTCATTTTATATTTGGATATCAAACAAGGTATTTTCAACATTGCCTGAACAGCCTTTAGCAAAATAAGTGCAACTAGGCCGCAAAGGTATGCAAAAGAAGAGAATACTTATAATTTGCATAGCGTTGGTACATTGTTAGAGTGATACCAAATTTGGGTTTTATACATTTAAATTATTAGCCAATCAAATACTTGTTAAATATAGAGTTATATGCTAAGTATGTACATATGAACTGATAAAAGGACAATTGAATACAGGTTATTTTCAGATTAAGTTGTAAGAAAATATTATATCTAAATAAAATATAGACTGTTCGAATATAGATTAAACAGTTGTTTACGGTGGCTTTTTCATTTATTTTTTGCATATACTCACAATTATGACTTTAGTGCAAAGACTTGATGTGGCTATTATGAGTTAAATATAGGAGCTAGAGTGACACTTGGCTTAAGTTTTAATTTTGAGCTAATTCTCACAGAGATATTCTCTATTTGAGGATTTGACTCTTTACAACTATCCTACAACTGATAAGTGGCTAGCCTAACCTCAGTATTAAGGTAATTCCCTTGTTTTGCACTGCTCATTTTTCTGTGCATGCAACTAAAAGCATAGAACTAACAAACTGTTTAGGCATTTTTCTTTTGGAAACTAAATAAGCACCATGATCAAAACCAATATTCATTTTTTTCTCATTTTTGATGAGAGAAATTGCAATTTTTATCTGACTCGCCCCAGTCTCAACTATTTTGAGATGTTTTTTCGAGATAAATCAAAAACGAGAATGGTGACCCCCTTTTTTATTTCAGATTTTTTATAAATGTGATGCTCGTCATTATATATCAAAATATGAAGGAAAGTTTATTGGATAGATTTTGAAATATTTTGAGAGGAATATGTTGACGTGCAATTTTTGGACGTTTGTAGAGGCGCAAGTTATTGGCAAAATTTCTTTCAAGGATATTACCTTCATTTGAAATATATATTCCTTGATGCTATATAGACCATGCTATTTAACTTTCATAAGCTTATTTTATCAAAATAAATAAAAATGGGAAAAAATTTTTTCAAGGCTGATAGACATTTTTAGCCTGGGTGTAATTATGCTTTCCCATTTCAAACCATGTGTTGCCATTCCCAAGAGTTTAATTTCTTTGTTTAACAGTTGTGCAACGAGAAGACACATGAATGTGGATAACATTTAAACATTTAAAAATTAGAAGAGATAACTTAGCAGCTAAAAACTAGTGTGAGCTGCGTCGGTGTTTCTAATGAAACCATAATAAAAAAAAGGTAAATTATACACTGTGAAAAGATGAAAAAACTTACTGATGTTTCAGACGCTAGTCCTTCGTCGGAGCAAAAGATTATGTTATTCTCTAGGGAATTACATATGCCCCAGCTAAAAAGGTCTAATATTAGATTAAAAGGTTTGCCCTCTAACCTACAAAATATATACAAAATGGGCTTTACATTTTTAAAGAAAGATTATACCTACACTTTAAAACTGTTTCATTTTATGATCAATATATGCCCTGAGGTAGCTGACTGCCAGATGTCTTTCACTCAGGGTTACAAAAAAATTTTCTCATTAAATTTGTATTTTTTATTGGCAGGCATTAATTAAAAAGCTATGAAACATATGTCAATATCTAAGTTATAGCTGAATTCTATATAGTTTTGGGAATCTAACCTCAGAAGTCCTTAAGCAAAGTATGAATTGTGTAGCTCCAGAAATTGTCCAACCCCCTCCCCTCACAACAGAGGAATTTGGGATTTAAAAGGGGTGGGGGTCAGAAAAACAACAAATTTGCAGAGTTTGTATGGTGGCAAATTGGAATTTTTGGGGGTAGGGGGGTCCTTTAAAAAATTCCTCCATGGAGGTATGGATAATTTCTGGAACTACACGTCTTATAATTATATATTTCAAACTACTCAGACAAATATAATCATCATCCCAAAGACTTACTGTTAGAGTGCATGCACTAAACCTGTGCACAATAATTAGTACTAATTAGTACTCTTTCATACAGAATCCTTTGTTTTCTATTGTTTAGTTATCACTATTTAGTGCTAAAAATTAGTATTTCACAGGTTTAGTGCGAGCACCCTAATACAGAAGTCTGGATAGAAAAAAAATTAATAGAACTACAGATTGAGTAAGTGTGCTGCGACTAGCCTGTGGGACCCTATCCTCCCAAATAGTTAATTTGAGCTTTACCCCACTCCCCTCCACAACAATATAATGCAAGCTCTTGCATGGCTCATATCAGCATTGTAGCTATAGTATCTTATACATGAGCCCCTCGGCTTGGAAGAATTGGGCAAACACAGTCACGCTAAAAAGTGTTGACAGTTTGTTTTATGGTAAATGTTTTTTTTAAAATAAAAAATACAGATAAACCTCCTCTCCCCTTGTCTCCCTGATTCATTGGGGGGGCAGCAATTTTTTCTCCTGAAATATGATGAGCAAGATAAACTTCTATATTAAAGATAAAGCATTTTTTTCTGGTTTAATATCAAAAGGCATGTCTTATCAATTTTTTTTTTCTTTTATCCATTAGATTTCATTTTCCTTAATCCCTAAAATTTTTCCTTAATCTCAAAAATATTTAACGGCTTCTTAAATTTCTGCCTCAGAGATATATGATGTACTATACAATGCTCCTATGGCTAAATAGCTTTATCTTGACATCTGGATACAATAAACTTTAATTACAGCTTGAACATGTATACTTATCTTTGTCTGTGTGGATTTTTTTTACACTATTACTGAATAATATTATGCAGTAATAGAGATCACCATATGAAAGCACTATGGAAACACTACCAAAATCCTTAGCTTACTTCATATGCTTTTGCATATGCTTTTCAAAAGACCTATGAAACACATTTAAATTCATGGGAATTTCATAGCCATGTTTTATGTGTTTATGAAAGAAGAACTTTAGAATTATGTTCCACTGTTCATAGGTAACACCTATGGAAAAAAACTAGTTAATTTATATAATTTTTTTCATAGCTTTGTAAAATAAAATAATGCACTCAATTTTTCATAATATTGGTGGATGGATGTCCATAACCTATACATACCTATAAATCTTATGAGAATCCTATTATCTTATCTATTTAACCTTAAAGCTAAGGTTTATTTCTTTTTCATTTAATTTCTTTTTATCATTTTCACCTCAAGTTTATTTCTGTTTCCTTCTTTTACTTAATTAATTTTTTATATTTTTTTATCTTTTCTTCCAATTTTAATTGTCATTTTTAATTTTCTTTTTTCTTTAAATTCAATTTTTTAGTTTTCACACTTTTTTAATACTCTTCCTTTTTTTCCTTATTAAATTGCACATTTTGTCAAATGACACTTAAAAAATGATTTAAAACCATCCCCTCCCAAGTGACAAAACACTTACACTTCATTTAACCTTTAAAACAATAAACTGTCAATCCCAAAGACAATAGAGGTGTTACGCACATGATTTAAGATCTTGAGTGCTTGTCCAAACAATGCCATTAATTTTAATGTTTGAATTACAAATAAAAACAAATAACAGTACAGTGAAAATTTCGAATAGAATAAACTTTTTGATGTAAAAAAATTTTTATGCTCAATAGGAATGGTTGACGGTAAATGTATTTCAATGGATTTTCAAAGGCACTAAGATATGAGACCAAGCTTATAATTCTATCATGTACCCTAATGGGCTCTGGATATGTTTTGTGCAAACACACTGATCTTTACTCAAATAAAGATTGCCTTCTTCAGTAATCATTGTAATTATTCACACCTTATGTTAATATTTATATGGATAGTATATGTGATATATATAATCGTAATTTGTAATGTATTTTTGGCACAGAGATATGAATGGTTGATACCACCAGAGTTAACCCCTCTATTAACTCTGATACCACTGAATCTCTGCATTGTGCTTTCCTTTGTTTTATGGCTCCATGAATGCATCCATATGAACAATAAGTAAGGGAAATTGGATTTACTATCTTTTAATCTAAAGTCTAGTGAATAAATGTGCTTTTCTTTTATATGGCATAACGTAAAAAATAAAAAAATTTAAACTGAAAGATAGCAAGATTCCATTTCATTTTAATATGAATCCATTAGTTTATATTCAAAAATTACATTTACATCCAAAAATTGAAATAAAATGAGAGGTTTTAGAATCTTGAATTATTTTTCCTTGTAAGTTTTTAAAAAGCACTTTGTTATTTCTTACGAGCATAAACTTAAAACCCTATAATAAATTGTCCAAACGCTTGGCTGTGACACGGCCGTAGGACGTGGGTGGCCCGACCAGCTGCAGATTTGATGAATTACCGACGGACAAAATGACATTTTTGCAGAAACCTTGATTGTCTCACAACTTCAAAAATACGGAATATCCGCAAAGTATCTTTGGAAGTTCTAAAATGATCTTTTAATGGAAATTAAAAGAATTTAAGTTTGAAGCGTTATTTGTAAGTGAATGCATGCAGCGTGTTGTGAATACGAAATCGCTAAATTCGCTCATGACCTCAGCGAAGCTAGCATTGTTGGAAGAAGTGCGACCCAAATTCGTTTGGGATGGCTTTCAAGCACAGTTTTGCGCATTATAAATTCCATAAATCCCACCAAATGCGACATATATTAAATGGATAATACACCTTTGCATCGACAGAAATTAAAAATATCGACGATTACTCGTAATCCTTAATAGCATAAGTCTAAGATTCTGGCTTTGCATACCTATCAGAATAATAATTTTCTTTAGAAAAATACTGAATTCTCAATAACAACAGTAAAACCACACAACATATTTTATGGAAAACTCTTTTATTTTCAAAGGCTTTAATCACCAATATCTTATATTCACAATTTTCACTCTAGTATTGATAGATTTTTTCATTTAATTTATAGATTTTGTATTGTACATAAGGCAGTCGCTTCGAATTGGCGGCCGCCTTGAAATAACTTAAACATGGATATCAATATCTATAATATGTTAAAAAATAAATCGATTTTCTGTATAGGGAATGTATGTATATATAAAAACACTCTTCAAAAGCGTTAGAAAATTGTAAAAAATCTCCTATTTCGCTATGCTTGGCTATTCACATTTCTACATTTGAAGGGCTTCCGAATGTTCACGAACAATGGAGGACGAACTTTAAAAATTTATGTCTTTAGAATTCGTGGCTGCTTTTGAAATCTAATATTTACAAGCTTTAAAAGCGATTGTTGGATCGTCTATAAAACGTTTTTTGCTTCACGTAAGTCGATACGAAAAGTAAAATATTCAATAACTTAGAATACATTGACATGAAGTTCAATTGTTCAATTACAAATTCAAATTGAGATCCTCATCTTCCTATGATTTTTGGAAGCACTGTTCTTGTATTTAAAGAACCAGAATCTGGCACTGTATCGTCTGTTATTTCTATAGGTTTCCTAGGCTTAGATTTCCCGGAAGATGGGCCAGTAGGGGGAAGTTTTCCGACTGCAGATCTTCGCTTCTCGGCCGAACTTGACACTATGTTGTTGTTTGGCTCGGGTGCTCTTGGCAACCTTCGTCGCAGCCATGGATGTCTGAGCGCTTGAGACGGTGTCATTCTTTGACTTGGCTCCCATTCTAAGCATCTCTTCAAGAAATCAATAAAAAGCGTATCATCACAGCCTTTTAGTGCTTGAGCAAACTTCTTGGAGCCAGGGATTCCTCGTGTTTTGCCGTGTCTAGACCGACCGGGGTTCAAGACAGTGCTGCCATCAGGTAGCGTCGTCACTGTGCAGTACCTTGGATGTCCCTTTGAACTAATGAAGTTCTTTGCGCGTTTCGATGTCTCTATTAATCGCTGAGAAGGCATTCCTAACAGCTCCATTATACAAGCTAGCTGATCGGCTTCATCTTCGCCGGGGAAAATCGGATACCCAGTTAAAAGTTCAGCTAGAATACATCCGAAGCTCCACATGTCGATCGGCATGCCATAGCGAGCACCAAGAATGACCTCTGGCGCTCTGTAAAAACGACTTTGAATATAGGTGTAGATTCTCTGATGTTCGTAACAACTAGATCCAAAGTCGATTACCTTAATACCGCTTCTTCCTTGCTGTTTTAGAAGGATATTTTCGGGTTTTAGGTCACAGTGGATGATGCGATTGCGATACAAAGCGTCCAGACATTGAAGGATGGAATGCGCGAATTTACGAACGAGTTGAAGACTAAATCCTTGGAATTTATTCTTCTTGATCAGTTCGTAGAGATTCATACTAAGAAGTTCGAATGTCATACACACGTGATTGCGAAAATTAAAATGCTCAAGCATGTGAATAATATTGTAGTTATTGTCTTTGTCCTGCTTCCGTAAATGTTCGAGTATACGAATCTCCTCTTGTGCTTGTCTGTGAAAGCGTTTCTCGTTTCGAACCATTTTTAACGCTATATGAGTTTGTGTTTTGTGATCATAAGCTTTGACTACTTGTCCGAAGCTTCCCTTACCAATTATCTTCAAAACTTCGTATCGATATCCTATATGATCGTGTGGAACATGAATATAAGAGCCTTGGTCATCGTCGTAGCCACAGTTATTTGCGCCGCTCACCACACCCTGCCTTTTCTTCGCATTTGGTCCAACAAAATATATTTGTGGATAATTAAATATCTCATGATGTTCGTAGTTAGTAAGTTTATGCATTAGCTGCTTCATTGCTTGATTAGGAGACATAAAATCTCGAGATTTCTGCGATCCTGATCCGTTACTACGTCGGTCTGCAGACGGAGAGCGTCCGACAACAGAAGACGGTCGTACAGATGGTAGCGCTTGAACTTCAGGAGCGATCTTCCCTTTGTTTTGTTGATTTGTCTCCTCCTCGAACAGTTGTTGTACTTGTACTCCTCCAAGATGCGGTAAAGCTCCTCCAACATTGCTAGGATCATGAGATTGATGTATTATGTTACCCTTTGTTGAGGGTTTTAATGGCGGTAAGACGTCTGTGCTCCCTTTACCTTCCATCAAAAACGACTCGCCACCCGTATGTAAGAAAGAACCAGGATTGGAAACCTGCAAATGTGGTTTCCTTCCAGTCGTAGTTATCATCCCCCGTGTCTAGGAATTATTCAAACTAAATGATTCCTTTACTATAACCTAGTTCTTTGGATGATATTCTTTTAAGTTCTGTTTGTCGCGGCTCTTCTTCTTTTTGTCAGCCGCTTTGTGATGTTTTACTTTGCCACGTTGCCAGGTGATTTCCAACCAATCAGATTGCGCGCTCACGGCGTCTTGACGACAGTAATCATAAATAGATTTGACGATAGCATGACGTCACAGTCATGACGAATTCTGATTGGTCATTTTAAACAATAACCTGCTTTTCATTGGCCGTTAACTGACATCACTTCCGGAAGCGTTTGAAAGACATTAGAAAACTCATTAGGAATTCAAAATAATTCAGCTGTTGAGTTTGTTTACATTAAACTGTAGCCACAAAACTTAAATTTAACGTACATGTAACAGAAAGAGGATTTGAATAAAAAAAAAAAACACCACAAGTTATCTCCTCAAACCTGCCCTATTCTTGTTCTGGTTTTGTGGAGATTACTAATTTTTTCAAACATTCTGACTTCTGGAAGACATAAGGAAAGACGTTGATGCCGTTGCTAGGATGCTAGGACTCTTGTTATATTATCTTTTGTTTGTTCCATTACATTGTATATCTTATATTTACTTGGTATTTCTTCTTTTTTGGCTCAAAATATAATCCAAAACGACGAAGCAGACTTCAAATTCCATTCTCAAAAATTTATAAATGAAAAAGAATTGGCGGGTCGCAAGGGCTGAATGGTAATCTGATTACTTGTCAAGGATCCTTACCAAACGATTGATCAACCAGAATAATATCTTTGTCTTTCTATATTGACCTACACTTGAATATTTTGCCGTTACTTTTTTATTTACTTTTAGTAGCCTCAAAAATTAAAGTATATTATCTAACAAAAGTTCTTCGAAAACACTAAAGGTTGAATTGTGGATAACAGGGTTTTTTTCTTTTTTCTTCTTCTTTTTTTTTTTTTTTTTTTTTTTTTTTTTTTTTTTTCGTAATATATATGATCTCCTCAACTCTATAGTTCATCGACGATCATTCACTCTTTTGGAGAATGAGGAAATGTGGATCGAAGGCTATGAAGTAATGAAAGAAAGATGTCGAATAGGAAGTCGAAATTTTTGAGAGACTTTCATTGATCACATCTGATCATCTGGTTGAAATATGGAAAAACCACAGGAAACCCATCAAGTAAAACCGATATTGCGATAAATCAATTATGTAGAAGGCCAGAAGACAAAAAAAAAAAAACGTTTTATTTATGATTTCAAAACTCTAAATTGAAATACATGTAGTGTATGACCAAAGCTGGTGTATTAGGGGAGTTGGGGGAACTGTTTATCTATAAGTGCAACAAAAAATATCTGACGATAAATAATGCCTGGTTCTTTGGAAACACAGGCTCTGGGTACGAGATTGCAGTAAGGATAACTAGAATTTCTGGATCTGAAGCCTTGTCAGACGGTCAAAAAGGATAATGTTTTTAGAGTATTTGTTTTTAAGACATCACTCCCTTTGGCTGTCGAGAATTTCCTTGACATGAATGAAGTGTCATCCTTATTCGCAAGCTAGGCCTTTTTACTGTATTATAGTGTTTGCATTGGATGCTAAATTATTTGTCATGTTAATTAATAACAGACCCTTTTCAGATAGACAAGCTGTTAGCGAATTGCTGGTTTATACTGAAACGGCTCAAAAGAGATACGGAAGAAAAGAAAGACACGGTGGCCATATTGGTTGATATGATAAGATACTAATGACAAGTTTTTTTGTTGCATTCCGAACCAAGATGGCGGATATGAAAACTAGCAATAGGAAAAAATTTAAATTATTTTGTTTGTTTTTGGTGTTTTATATGTATTTCTTATCTTCATATACAATACAAGCAATTGCATATTTTTCTGGTGACGTGGGTTTTGATGGATTTTCAGGCAAACGTCCACTATAATGTTCTAGCTATCATCCGGCACTTTGTCTAGTCAATATGTCAAGGCTAACTTAATAAAACGTCTTCTCTGTTAACACTTCATAACATTATAGCATATTTGGAGGCAAATGTAGTATATTTACACAAAAACGCCTTCAAGTTTATTGAGGAAGCTTGCAAGGCCAGATATTACAGTTTCCAGTGATGGATCTGACATTTCGGTAACGGACAAATGGGTCAGTTTTGCTAATATGATGACAGAACAGGCCGCTTTATATCTAAAAATTGTTTTGGGACAGCTGGCTGGAAATAACAATATTTACATAATCATCGATCTTAGTCTTAGTTTGACGTCGGGGACGTCATCGTTGAGAAAAACTTGAGTGGTGATCATAGTTCTTGAGGGCTCCCATCCGCAGTTTACCAAGTTCCCGTCGACCTTTTCCGGGATAGAACATGGTGCATTGTACGTGTTCTAGCAAGTTTTTGCGCGTTTTGTGTTCAAACTTGCGTGTTGGGTAAAGGTTGTGTTTGGGTTTAGTGGAAAATTGGTAAAGAACAATAAATGTTACTAAAGAGAATGATGTGATTATTCGTCATTTGGATAAAATCTGCATGAGTGACAATACATATTTACACGATACATTTAAATGTTAATGCCATTACATAATTTTTTTTATTGATTCAGACCAAATCATTAATTTGCAAATATAATTAAAAAATTCAATAATATATAAGTGATGTATCTGCATGGTAAAATATTAGTGTTACAATAACCATTATTTTGAATAGGAATGACGCAATAAAGCACGCGCTCCCAACCATTCCGAACGCGAGATTTATAACAGTTAATTTATTACAGGGTTCGTGCTACATTCTCGTTACAAAACTTTTTAAGCACTTTTCAAGCACAAAAATTCGATTTTCAAGCACAAAGTTTTTTGCATTAGAACGTGGTTTTAAACATTGTTTCATTGTTAAAGTGCAGCTAATTCAGCCAGGGCCACAAGCTTAGATAAAAAACGAGCATGACACGCAACCAACCACTAAACAAGCAACCAGAAACTCTTCAATCAATTTTAATCGTTATTTATTTTAAAAGGAAAGTTAGAAATAACATTAAGTTTGCACTAAATTCAAGGAGTATTCCAGGAGTTTTGGCAATTTCCCCTGTTTTCAAGGGCTTTTTAAGCGCCCTTGACAACGTGATTTCAATTCAAGGACTTTTCAAGGATTTCAAGGAGTAGCACGAACCCTGTTATTATGCAATTTATAGTCAAAAAATTACACAAAATTCTATCGTGAGTCCCATACATTCACTTAATAAATCTTTGCACAGTTACATTGTTTGGGGTTCCTGTGTTTTTACTAATATATTTTGTGTATCTCTAAATATCCCTCTACAGCGAGTCGTGTTCCACTAACCGTACTAACAGCGCAGAAGCTTAGTCTACTGTGACCGGGAAGCATGATGGCTCCTGAAAGACTTGAACCTAAGGAGAACCAGATGAATGAGTTATAGTAAAGCTGTTCAAACGTACTGCTTGGTGTCCATCAGCTGAATGAATCTCATTACCAGCGTACAATAGCGCAGCGCAATGATTCTAAAAATAGCTTAAAGATTCGGACAAACATTGCATTCTGTTTAACCGCTACGAGGATTATACGAACCGATTTTATTATTTTTACTTAAAGTTACAATAATAACCCATGGAAACTAAGTTCAACTGCGATCGGCCGTGAAAATTATCTGCTGAAAGTAAACTTGTAAGTTTGTTTGTCCGAATTTCGCCTTTGTCTTCGTTTTTATGACGTCACGACTGCGCTACGCTATTACAGGCAAACACTGCCCGTCATGTGCTATCAACCAGAGAGTATCAATCAACTGAATGAATCGCATTACCAAGTAGTATAGGGAATGGGGGTTCCAGCGCAATCTCAACACGGGCAAGACCCGTATCAAAAATCCACCTACGGACGACCCCCCACTCCAAGTGTGGTTGAGGGCAACAGCGCACTTAAATATGTTAGTCTATATATGGAGTGCGAAGA
>NW_022261420.1:12839-32251 GCF_009602425.1 Actinia tenebrosa
ATATTTTTTTCAATACAGCTCCGGTAGCTCGAAGTCTGCAAAGTCAGCCAATCCAAATGTCTTCATTTATAGTGATTGAGATTTACTTTACAGTAAACAACTTTGTACAATATACATACAGCCAAATTTTGGTTTAGAATAGGCAAAGTACAAATACATGTAATCGCTTTGAATAGAGTTGGTTGCGAACGAACGAATAGACCTCCTCCGCTCTGACGTAATGTTGTACCATTTCAGACCACGTGTCATTCCCAAGAGTATCATTTCTTTGTTTAAGGTTTGCGCTCGATTGCACATGGGACGACACATGAATATGTCATATACTCAAACAAAGAATATTATTCTCAAGGGTCTGAAATGACGTGGTCTGAAATGGGACGACATTACGTCGAGTCGAGAAGGTCTACAGTATGTATTTCATAAAATATTATGTGTTGAATATTTCATATACTTTCGTCTCTTTCTTTTGTAATGTTTTCATGTATATTATCACTAAGTAATCATACGGTTTCTCGTTCAATTTGGGATAATTCGCATTCGTGCATTTTTTCTTTAAAAGAGACTGGGACGAGTTTAAAATATTAATCTTAATAAAAGTCAGGCAAATTTGAACATGATTGGATGAAACGAAGCAGAATTTTTGTTTTTCGAAAGTGTCGAAAATTTAGAAAGAATGTACGGTTACAGGACAAATGTAATTCCGAGGATCAAGGTTGTTTAATAACTAGACACAGGAAGTACAAAAAAAAGGTTTCTTAAGCCCAAAATTGTATTTTGAAGTCCTTACTCATTATTCGTATTTATTACTAGCAAGAAAATCAGAAAATACTTTTCTTCGCTCTTGCAGAGCGAGCTAGCAATGGTTTTCATGCCATGTCAGTTAACTTCCGGTCCATGAAATTATGCAAAATCGCATAAGACTACATAATTTACCTAGAATAACATAATTTACCAAAGAAGAACACCATGTATTCTGTCTCTAAATGGATAAGAGCTCTAAACTAGAGGCTATTTTCGATGGGTTGCTGATGATTTTTTAAAATTATATGTAAATATTTTAAACAACATTTACATAACAATGAGCAATTTCATTGGCTAATGGATGACAATAAAGAGACAGACACAATCCTTTTTATTCTAAAATGTTTAATAATTACGCTTTTTTTTTCAAACTTCGACAAAAGATTTATTTTTTACTTATCGCTTTAGCAAATTCAAAGAAAAATATATTCCCTTGCAAAATTGTAGGGTTTTGCCTTGTTGAAGTTCAAAACGTGTATGGTTCGTAATTAAAATTTTAAACCTTGTTCAACGGTTTTGAGCAGTTTTTGTGCGCGCTACACCGTGAGCTTAAATTGATCGTCCGGCATACACCTTGAATTTTTTTACTGTAAGACTATTGCCGGTTTTCACGTGACGTCATCAAAACATCAAAATCTAAGCTATACTGCGCATAAAAGGCATTTCTAAAATATGTTTCAGAAATCAGTGATATGTGAAATCAGTCACAGATTTCCCTGCTAGCGGAGTATCCCTCATTGACGATTCTTGCTGCTAGCAGGGAAAATGGGGATGTATTAAAAGCAGGAACTGAATACCGAAACGAAACCACCGGAACAAAGCGGACATTTTCATCTGTCTGTGAACTCGAATACATGTTCTGCGTGAACCAGATATCTGGGTACGAATCGCTGTCTTCATTGATTTTAACGAACACATAACTGTGCAAACTTTAATATTTATATTCATACTAGCTTGTTTTCTTTTGTTTAATGTTTCAACGGGTAAATGTTTTCAGCGTCTTTGTTTTTCAAACAAGTAAATTGTTTACATCTTAAGAATTGACGACTCTTTTAAAAAAACTCCTTATCATGCGGGCTTAGCCTCACTTTTGAGATCTGAAAAAAAAGCAGAAACTAGAATATCAAAACAAGCAACTCCTGGATTCGAGGCTAAGCCCGCATAGACGTCCGCATACACTGGAGTTTCAAGAGCCGTCATTTTGAAAACTTTTTTGTTGTTGGCCTTTCACTCAGATGGATATGCGGTTTAGTTCCGCACGAGCACTTTTACCCGCGGGGACTAAACCAAATGTCCCCTCGTTTCAGGCCAATAACCCTCACATAACTTTGTAACAAACCATTATTAAAATTATATTTCAATACTTACAGGTACGAACTCTGGTGCCTCGACCCAATTATTTGGTGGTATTGAACTAGCCTTTAAATTTTTTTTGGTTAAACGTACCATCTATTAAGAAACATAAAATAGTTTATCATCAAGAAATAAAAAATATTATACAACAATAAATAAATGTTGAAGCAGGATCAAACTACAATAATCTTCCAGAAAAAAAGTGAAAGTCCTTGTCATGTGGAAAAATATTCACTCTTTAGACTTAGAAGAGTGGTGATTTATGATTCAATTCCTACATATTATTTTAGCAATTAGATTGATGTATCTTATAAAATTGTATGCCTGATTCATGATTCTGTTTTATCAAAACAAATCAATGAGTCTCGATAAAAGTCTCTCCATCAACAGCCATGAGCAAATACGAAAATCTCTATAAAGCTGAAAACATTGTTTTCGATTGGCAACAACTATTTCTTATTCAATGGAAACTACTCTCGACACAAAAGTTTGTCAATTTCAAAATAAAATTCTTAATCGGGATTTTGTATACCAACGATATTTTGTTTAAAATAGGCTCTTATTAGTGTTCTTATTGAACGTTTTGTTGTCCGGACATTGCCCTGGCTGGAATGAGGTGAAGTGTATAGATCGTGACCCTCATTATAGACATGCAAAGCCAAAGAAGCCATTCAGATCCGACTCCATCCGACTTCACATACAGAGAAAGGTCATTAATAAAGGCCAAAAATAAGGTAGGACCGAGTACAGAGCCCTGTGGGAATCCCGACACCACTGCAATTTGAGGTAACATCGTGACTCCTTCTCCGAATGATGTATTCCTATCACGTCGATAGATGATATAATTGGATGAAAAATTTCGGTGTCCTTAATGTCTGGTCGTAACCAAGATTCGGTTCCAACTACAATATCTGGTTTGATATTGTCAAGCATAACATGGAGTTGTTCCTTCTTATTTACAACAAATAGCAGATTGGCAATTAATGTTTAATAAGTGCAGATTCTTTTTAACTGGTTTCCAGGTTAATTTAGCACATATTTTCGGTTTACTTGGCTTTGGCTGTCTGCAATGAATTTGAGTTGAAGTACTTTGTGGTCGTTGGAATATAGTATCTGTTATAGTTGGTGAGACCGATGACAATCGATCGTACAAATTACTAACTGACACTCCAAAAGAGCTCAGGAACGAACCAGAAAAATTTGGTACTTACACTGGCTTCCTGTATCTAAGCGCATTAAATTCAAGATTCTTCTCCCTACATTCAAAGCAATACACCATTTGGCTACATCCTACATTTTAGACATCATTCCACTTTATAAACCACCAAGATTACTTCGATCTTGTTCTGGCGTCTTATTAAAACAGAATAACTACAATCTGAAAACATATGGTCATCGTTCTTTCTCTATCAGTGCTCCTGAACTATGCAACTCTCTTCCGTCTTCGTTGAGAAACACTTCAGATCTCACCTCTTTTAAATCATATTTAAAAACATTTCTTTTCAAGCAAGCTTTCGATTTGTAAATAATTCTTTTAGACATACTTTTCTACAGTTCTTTTTCCGGCCCTAACGAAGGCAATTTTTCGCAATGTTCTTTTTCTCATGACGGCGTTTCCAAGCAGTTTTGTTGAAGGCTGTACCAAGATTTCGTAAGTGTTTGAAAGGTTTTTGAGTTATTAATGTAGAATGACCCTTGGATTTGAGATACGGGTATTTTGGAAAAAGTGCTCTTGGAGGCATAAAATGGCCTGATTTTTTTGTTGTCCACAAACTGCACTTCCGATCAAAATGCGCATGCTCATTTTTTCTTTGCTCCACAAACTGCACTTCCGGTCAAAATGCGCATGCTCATAACTTTGGCTTTCGACTCGATAATCCCAAATGGCTCAAAGAACGTGTCGACAAATTAAGACATTTGTCTTATGCTGTCTTCGCGTTTGACAACTCTCTTAGGAGTGCCATCGAAAACATGAATAGACCAGCTTCGAATTCCAAATTACCGCTGTGTTCCTGTGTTCCTCGCTAGCCTGAGATATTAGCATGCGATTCCTAATTGGTCGGATTGTAGTGACGTCATGGGTACACAAGAGATTGGCAGTGTCAAGCAAGCTTCATGCAGTTGACAAACCAAACTTTATTCAATTTTAAGAGAAATTGTGCTAGAGGAATTCCTTGTGAAATTCTGAAAGGTTTTTGAAGGAATCCATAAACAGCACATGTAAAAAATACTTAGCTGAGACAACATCATTTAAGCTTGTTTTTAAATCAAAACAATGATCACTCGATTGAGACTCATTTTTTGGAGTTGGTTGCAGATGACACTGTAAGTTGTCCAAAATTCTCCGCCTAAAATAAACTGAAATACAGTAAATACTGCTGTATCCCAAGAACGTGTACTTCTGACCTGAACTTCTATTTTTTCAAAATGAGCCGGATTTTCGATGGACAAACTTGTTGAATTCACTGAGTCAAAAGTTCAAAAACTTTAAGCTTGAGAGAAAATTTAGCATTTACTGTTGGAATCAGTTGTTTACCAGTATATTATAAGAAAAGAAGAAGAGGTTTTAAGATAATTAAACATAAAGGCACAAATACGCCGAACTGAGAGCATCTGGCGGAACAAATTGCAAGTAAAATGCCCTTCAATCAGGTAAAGTAATCTCTTTTTTATTACTTTGAATCCTCAAATGCTAAGTTTGATTCGCTTTTAGTACTTGGCCGATATTGTGATTGCATTTCTATTGTCTGTTGGGGACTTTAGAAGTTGAAAAGTTGTGGGGRAAAAACCTGAACGTCGAGGAAAAATTCAAGGTGCAAAATATGAAAGAAAGTTCTAGTTTTAATAGTCAAACTTTTTCATTGATTCGCCTTTTCTCAATGGAAAATGTCTTTTGCATAAAGTGACATACCGTATTTTGGCAAGCTAAACACATTAAATAATTATAAAAATCATTTCAGTGCCTTTTGTAGTTTTTTCCTTTGTGATAACAGTAATTTATCTTCAGTACATTTCGGTGAAGTTCTGATTCGTGAATGAAACAAAATACTCGTCTTGTTCATCATCTTAATCACTTGAACTTAAACTCTATTTACTATCGAAAACGCTACGATAAATGCTTTTTTTCGCTGACTTCACTGTAGGTTCTTCGCTTTTTTTATCGCTTTTTTTATCGCGGTTTCCTTCCCTGGCGTCTTCGCTGTTTTTAGCTTGTTCGTATACTGAAAACCATCCTGATTTGATCTTTTTCGATGTTCTTTTACATCAATCGTTAAGTTTGATGTTTAATTCGTCTATGAAGAATACATGATAGTTTAATTTCAACTTTTTAGTGATTTTGAAGGCATTTTTCTCGTCGGAAACTACACATTTTTCGCTCACATTGAAGTCACTACAATTCTTACCAATCAGGAATCGCATGCTAAAAATAACTCTGCCTTGCGCGCTATAGAGGTTTAGAGGTTACAGACCCATGTATGGGAGATGTGCTCTCTTACTTAAATATTCTCTTGGGTTTCGTTGCAACAAAAATTTTAGAATTTTAAGGCATCTTAGATTTTATTATTTCATTACAGTTATTTTAATTATTTTTCGTTAAAATCAAACATAAAATGTGATGTTTTTTAACTTTTGATTTCTGTAAAAGTAAAACATAAGGTAAAGCCGGTTTTTTTTGTTTGTTTTTGCTTTTTTTCTTTTGTTGGAGGGTGGGGAGTCGCGGTTTCAGCGTTTCGGCATCGCAAAACAAATATAGGAAAATGGAGGGATCTTTAGTTTGCCTCCCCCCCTCCCCTTCGGAAAGTCCTGGCTACCCTCCTGGAAGCCCAAGCACACGCATGAAATGCACCTACTTTACTTAATGATTGTGGAGTATTATTTTACATTAAGTTGTTATAAAGCATCTAATCAACAATATCATTTACACATGCTCCGAGTGGCCATTAACCGATTTCTTGAAAGTATAATAAATCTGCGTGTCGCTGAATTATACCAACCTTACTTTCCTGTGTGCYTCTGTCGTCAAGATTGGTTACAACTGGCTTTTGAGAAAAAGGAGTTCTGGCAATCAAAAAAAGTATCCATATTAATAAAGTCTCTAAAGTGTGTTTAAGTGACATATTAATACATATAGTCCAAACAGCTACATTGACTTCAGTAGATTCATTTTTATAATCATTTATCTTTTTCTTTTTAAAATATTTTTTTAGTGCGCGCGCTCTGATTGGCAGAAAAGCTACGTTTTTCTAGAGTGTAAAATCATAGATATGACGCCAAATTCTTTTTTCTATACAAATTCATACATAGAAAGGATGTCACAGGAATTCGGTTTTTCCAAATTTGATAATTTTGACACCTCGAATTTTAAATATTTATTTATTATTATTGAACATTACGTCTTCTCATGCGCAACCGTTAAACAAAGAAATGATACTGTAGGGAACACACGTGGACTGAAATGGAAAAACATTACGCCTGAGCGTAAGATGGTCTATAGAGTACCGATGTGATGATGTCAGAAAAAATATTCTTAGAGATATTTAGGATTAGTGTGGAATTTCAGACCATTAGAGCGAAAAACATATGAAATTTCCCAATACATTTTCTCTCATTTGAGGCTGGATCTAATGCGATTGGATCCAGTTCAAAATAAGAGAAATTGTTATATACAGTAGCTACGAAATTTTCCGACTTAACGAACACTCTCATTGGTTGAAAGATGACCACATGACACTAGCTAAATCTAAGTGTATCCCGACCGGGAAATAAGTAACTTATTTCCCGGTTGGGAAATAAGTTGCACGTGACAAGAATTCAAAGTTAACGCCTTTCATCGCTGTTTTCGGAAAGTCGCGCAGAAATAGCACAAAGAACAAAAGTTTTCAAGTAATATAAGCTTAAGGTAACAATCACCTAGACTTGAAAAATAAAAACAAAAGATTTATACATGCAAAAACAAATACATATATATTTATTCATCGGTTTTGCAAATGTCCTTCAATATTTCTTTTAGTTTATCGAGTGTCAAAGGCCCTTTATAAGCTTTCGAATCAATCGGTCTTCCCTCAATAAGACAGTACGAAATCACAGCTGGATAAGCTCGTTTTGTGCAATTATAATAGCAGGTAAAGCTAAATACATGGCGAATATGTATATGTAATAGGACTCCATGCTGTCCAATTAAGAAATAATTGGACGAGGAAAATTCCAAAGACTGACAAAATTGGATGAGGCCGTAGGCCGAGTCCAATTTGGCAGTCAGAGGAATTTTTCGAGTCTAATTATTTCTTGATTGGGGAGCATGAAATCCCATTAMCTATTAATTATATAGCTGCCTAGTTAATCCCATATCAACAAGACCTATCCAATTAAGAAAATAATTGGACAGTTACCTATATGGGATTAATGAGAAGTTGTATAATTATTGGTGTAATACGTATGGCATAGTGTCTACTGCTTATTAATATGCAGTAGACACAAAAAGTCAGTAAATGAAAAAAAAAACGTCCGCCCGCCAAACATGTTTAGAAACCCAAACGACAAACATGTTTTTTTTTTTACTTGGCCTAATGAAGAGATTGATAATTTCATAAAGTAACCCCCCCCCCCCCCCCAAATTGATGGATTTTAACCATTCCCAAGAGAATGAAATACCAAAAGACACGACGGCCATGTTGGAGGATATAACAAAAGAATTCATTGACAATTGTTTTGTTAAGTTCCTCCAACATGGCCGCCGTGAAAACCATTAAAAGCGGTACATAACAAAGATTAGGTGTTAAATAAGCTTCAACATACCTGCACATTGGGCAACCCAGTACACGCTTCGAGAGAGTCTCGTTATTCTAATCATATTTTTATAATTTATTGTATATGTAATTCGTGGTGTTTTCAAGCACTTTTAACATGAGCCTGGGGCTTGGGAGATTGGGCGACCACTCCCTGTGTTATTGACGTTAAATAAATTATCCTATCCTATCCCGCCTATCAAGTGTCCCTGTTCTCTACCTCGACTTGCACACTCACAGCAATAACTATTCATGCATACCTGTTTTGATCACGGTCTGGATTTACATGGTCATATCTACAGGATTTGCCATAAGAACACAAACCTTTAAGATGGTACTTACAAACCTGAAATCATAAACAATAGGAAATGATGTTGATGGAAATAATAATAATGATTTATTATTCATTATTTATATAGCCCTATTTACTATTCCACAATTGTGGTGCCACTGCCTGGAACGATCGCGCGCCCAGGGTGACTAACATCCTTGAGGTTCTAATAAAATACCCGTATTCTTGGATCTAAGGTTTTATGAAGACTTCTACTTAATAACTATCAGATTCTTGATGTATAAAGGCACTAGGCCATATATTCAATACTATTAATTAATATGCGCATATTTAATTGATTCATCAAAACGAGGCTAAGCCCGCAGGGCTTTGAATACAAAATGGCGGCCAAGCAGTTTAAAGCTGGTTTGCCACAGGCAACTCAGTAGACCATTACCAAATCCCAAGAGTGTCATATGGCTCTCAGATCTATACCCTATTTTAACCAATCAAAAACTCTTGAAATACAATAGATTTGACGTTCTTTTGTGTATTAACCAATGGAAGACAAGCTGTGCTTCCTAATATTATGCAACGATCAAGCATGGTTACAACACAAAGTCTTATATGGTTTTTCTTTTCTTATCAGTGGATATTCTTGGGATTTATGGGGTAGTACAGGTAACCAGTCATTTCGCCCACGGACCATTTCGCCCRCGCCAATTCGCCCACGCATAAAATCATCGATCATGCGTTTGCCAATTCGCCCACGTGTAGAATCACTTTAAGAAATACGTTACCATGACTAAAAAAAAGTACCTACCAACCCTACTTGACGCTTAAGCTCAAGACTTCAAAACGCGAACTTTTTATACGAATACCGGTCGTTTCGCTACCACGCACTTTCGCTACCGTCGGTTCGCTACCACCCGGAGTCCTTTCGCTACCATTGGAAATTACCAAAACAAAACTTCGATAAGACTTGTTAAAAAGAAACATAGTCCCTTGAAAGACATTTGTAAATGATTTTGAAGCATATTGAAAGTGGAGATCTAAACGCGACCAAGGACAGCGTTCACTTAGCTGCCATATGAGTCCGTTTCTACCAACTTATGACTCGGATGACTTTATTTCCCTATTTCCCTATACTCTAACCTGTGAAATGTGTGTTTTGGGTAGCTTTATCATTCTTTATTATTTTTTACTTGCCAAAGTTCGAGAAAAATACAAAATACCTTATGCGCGAAACATCGATCGACAAGCGACGCCATATTGTTTTCGTGTAATCAACAAGCTTTTCCTTAGTCGTTTACTAACAGTTTGTTTTCTTGAAATCCATTAGACTTTATTATTTGCACTAAAAAACTAAGACGAAATGATCTAGCGACTTTATCTGGAATAAATTTGAGGCCATTTAATATCTGATGAAACGCCAAAAAGTTAACGATTGAGTGGAACAATCGAGCTCAGTTTACGGTGTTTCATACGAGTCTTTTCGCTACCAATAAGTTTTTAGTCTCCGTAGAGTAGTTTGTTGAAAACATTACAATATCCTTCTTCTTCATCGAAAAATCGAATGTTTAGGACATATTTAATATTATTTAATACCTTCCGCGAAACATCGATCGACAAACGACGCCATATTGTTTTCGTGAGCTTGTCTAAAATCATATTTTTTGTAGATGTCAGATTCAGCAACACACGACATCTCCCATTTTAAAGCACCATATCTTTTCCTTTAACTTTATTAGTGAAAAGAATAAAGTCTAATGGATTCTAGGTAAAGAAAGCGTCAGTAAACGACTAGGAAGCTTGTTGATTACACGAAAACAATATGRCATCGCTTGTCGATCGATGTTTAATAGGCGTAAAGGTATTTTGGCTTTTCTAGCTCGAACCTTGGCAAGTCAGAAGCAAACTCGCCCACGCTTTGTTTCTGACTTCTTAACAACACGTTCAAGCTTATTGACTGATTAATTCATTGAACATAAAGACTAGTAAATTGTAAATAAATGAAACAACCGAGTTTAAGTCCGTCAAGCAGGATCTGATTAACCTGTCTTTCTTTTTTATCGAAATCTCCTACAGCTGTTTTTACAGCGTCCTCTGTTACGACTCAGTGAATTCGAGACGCTGAAATAATTTGCCCGAGAAGCGAAGGCTGAATTTCCTGTTTTTTGTAYCATGGCTACTCAAATAAGAAGACAGTTTGGTTAACAAGTTTGACATAAAGTTTAAAAACCGATTCAAGATGCTGTAAAATTTAAGAAACCGACTAGGCGGCATATRATACTACAAAGCTATGGCGTCAGGCGTCCTTCGACGGATAATACGGATATATAAAACTTTGTGTTCTAAGAAGTATTTATGTCAAGTAAGCTTAATAGTGATAAAAAAGTCTAGAAGTAATTCAACTGAGGTTTAAAAAGGMTAAAGTGACATTTACATTGGTTTATAAGTTGTTTCGTTCGTTAGCGAGTTAGCGTAGGCGAGTCCGTTATGGCGTATAAAAGTTCGCGTTTTGAAGTCTTGAGCTTAAGCGTCAAGTAAAGTTGGTAAATCACCAACTACTTTTTTTAGTCATGGTAACATATTATTATTTCTTAAAGCGATTCTAAACGTGGGCGAATCGGCGTGGGCGAATCGGCGTGGGCGAATCGGCGTGGCCGAATTGGCAAACGCATGATCGATGATTTTATGCGTGGGCGAATTGGCGTGGGCGAAATGGTCCGTGGGCGAAATGACTGTAAACCGTAGTACAGGCACTCTCAGGAGGAAAGGGTTAATATGTAGATCTTGGAGTCAAGTTGCTTGGTAAAAATCAGAAGACTTGTCGTTTCACTCCTTGATCAACTTCATACAACGCATTTGTGACGCCATAATTTTATGGCGTTCCATCCCCGCCAAAATTGATGGTTTGTATTTGAAGTTCATCACATGAATTTTGCATTCGAGTAAATTTTTTWATGTTACCATCTTGTATTTCATATGCTTCATCAAGGGTTCAACATACGTGTTTTATATTTGTCGTTCATGTTTTATATTCTTGATTGTCGCTGATTCATTCTAGTCCCAGTGTAATCATAGTACTTATTTATACGGAACAAATTAAAGACATGAACATTTCCACATGCGGTTTAGATACGGTTTAGATACTCTAAACGAAGMAATAAGCTACTACAGTCATCCTCCTGTTGGCGGTTTGTATCAAGCTGCCGAATTGCCTCTTCAACAACAGAAGGCAAACTCTGCCGCCATTTTCTCTTCTTTTCATACCTACGACTGCGTTGTTTTAGGTCAGCGGTTTCTAAGGTCAACCGAGTTCACCGGAGCGTGAAGTTGAGTTGAAAATAAAATTCGTAGAGTTTGTAATGTTAAACTCAAAGAACAAATACGTGGCGTGGAGTTTAGAATGAATCAGCGACAATCAAGAATATAAAACATGAACGACAAATWTAAAACRCGTATGTTGAACCCTTGATGAAGCATATGAAATACAAGATGGTAACAAAAAAATTTACTCGAATGCAAAATTCATGTGATGAACTTCAAATACAAACCATTAATTTTGGCGGGGATGGAACGCCATATAATTTTGATCCCTATTATTGTAAAACTACTTTGCAACACATTATCTAATGTTATTCGTTTGTAAAATATTATGCTATGACTTGCACATAGACATGCACAGAAATGACCATACATTCTTCATTTGCAATAGACGTCATAGCCGCCATGTTGAAAGAATTTGACAAAAGATTTTTCAATTAATTCTTTTGTTATATCTTCCAACATGGCAGACATCCCTTTTGTTATTGTGCTTCCTTGGGATTGGTTGCAAACGAAGAATATGTAACAAACCGACTAATACTCTATTTTACAGTTCCGTTCGAGTGACCACGAATAATAGTTGCAAGTCGAGGCTGCAGTTTCCGCGCATAGCAAAACTATATTTTTTATCATGCGTGGAAACTCCAGCCTCGGCTTGGAACGGAACTGTGAAATGGAGTATTGGCATACATATGCAATGAACCGACTATACATATGTAACGAAGCAACCAACCAACCATATGCAATGAACCAATCATATGTAACGAATGGACCATACATATGTAAGGAACCGACCATACATACGTACAAACTGACCATACATATGTACAAACTGACCATACATATGTAATGAACTGACCGGACAAATGTACAAACTGAGCATACATATGTAATGAACTGACCAGACAACTCATGTAATGAACCAACCATACATATAAGTAACGAACCAACCTAAATACCATATGTAATAAACTGACATGTAACGATGCAATTACCATTGAAGGTCTGTCCCTGGCATCATGAGAAAACTTGCAGTTTGAACCAGCTGTACAAATTCCATTCATAAAATATCTAAAATGCAATCACCAAGTAATTAGTCATTCATAAGTCTAAACCCTAGCCCAGGAAGTCTTTGCATGAAACATAATAATGATAATAATAATCATGATTTATATAGCGTCCGTTCTATATGGATATAATCAAAGCCGCTTTGCATTGAGTGAATGACAGATTGAACAACAGATTGCTTTTATAAAATTTACAAGCATGTAGGCACTGAGGGTGGTCACTGCCAGGGTTTCTTTACATCCTCAGCRGTCCTCTTACGTCCCTCAGATGTTGGTTAGTAATAATGACTGTGTAGAGCGACTGGACCGTCATTTAAAGTGGTCATCCGAGCCACTTGAAAGTCTATCCATTTGCAGATGTAATTACAAAGCTGGCACTTTCTCCTTATATGTTAAGACCCTGAGTGTTGAAGGGGATGGATAGCCACCCCCTTTTTGCTCAGATTTCTCAGTATTGTCCTTAGTAGGTCACCCCCATTTTCCTGGCATTCCTGGTAAAACCTTCATAATAGTCACCCCTTTCCTAAAATTTCTGGATCTGCCACTGATAGCGATTAACTTATGTTCGCATAGCGAAATAATTGCAATAATATCAAACTGAGCCACTGTACGGCATCTGTCAATGGTTAGAGTATGGTATTATGGTTGGATGAGATAGTAGGGACTGCAGTTTTGAATGGTTCCACTTGGAGTGTGTTGGCCTTTAATGTGCCACATAAGATCAAATTATAATGTCTCCAATCTTTAGTTAAAGTACTTTACAAAAGGAAAAAACTGGCATTTTCTAATGATTTTCTTGTCTGCAGTTTTGATTTGAGGGATATTCAAGTTTTAAGAATATACTAATGAGAAGGTGGATGACATCATATTTGCATAGATTACAGTATATCTCTAAGAGTACTTGATGAAAACTTTGCAGTACACCTGTATTGAAAATTCATAACATGAAAAAACACAATCAATTTTAACCTTTCAGCAATTGCTTTTTAATTTTTTTGAGTTGAGCACAAAATTGTTTGACTATGACCATAACATATTTTAACATGGCCTCATTCTAATCTATCCCTCGTAAAGCTTGAAATATCAAAAACTTGAATTTTAGGTAGGGGTGGCCTGGAACCTAGGCTATTTTATGACAACTTACAGTTAATTAATCGGKTTTTTTTTTGAAGAACAGCTAGAGTACTATCAAAGTTTGGATGATTTTGATTGTAATTATGCTGAGATCAAACTTATTATAATCTAAGGTCGCTCAAGTATTGAGAAAACTTGACGTCATCTGGAAAAATGGCCAACATGCTTTTAACTCCAATATGTTATGATTAGAAAAATAGGATGTCTGAAAACAGAAGTGAAAATTCACTTCACATTCAGGCAAAAAACAGCAAGTCAGAAATTTGATCATAGTGACACTTTTAGGGCCACCAACGACAGATGATAGGTTCTGCCAATGGTGCAAGCTATAATTAACCAATAAAGATTGATTCCAGTTGATACCAGTGTGAACTTTATATATAACAATTGAGTATGGAGGAATTACAGAATATCTTAATTCGGCTCCACTCCATATGAATTTATCATTTTCACACCAGGTAGGAAGTAGGGGATCAACACCCAACTAGTGCATTGTTCCAGTGAAGTTTCAAGATCAGCTGATCTATATTTTAAACGATATTCATCCAAGTCCCCCTTAAAAGTATTTTTAGCTTTTTAACTTAACATAATAAATTATATAAACTTATACCTGCAGAGTATGTTTTTCATGCCAGAGTCACAACTGAAAAGACAAACAAAGACAAAGTTAATGTTCTTTCTTTCCCCTTTTCTTTTTCTTTTTCTTTTAAGAGGTTCACACAGTACAATGTAAATGTTGTAAATGTAAATGCCAATTTGAAACACAGGTAGCCCAAGCTCAAGCTTGGCAACACATAGAGGATTTTGAATAATTTGAATACTGTTAGACAAGATGCCCTATAGACATTTGCTGGGTTGACGCACAGAGGCCTAGTACAGCGGAAGAAGTTTGCAATGTTAGCCAAAAAGATATAAATGGAATGTTTCACAGAAAAGAATGATTTCATTTAACTTATCTAACGAGATCTTTTCCCTTAAGGTGACTGCCTACTTTTGAACRTTCAATTTGAGCCCACGTGGATGAGTGCGTGCTCAAAAGCTGCATAATATTAATCTACAAGATTTTATTGAAGAACCATACACATTTTGAACTTCAAGTGAGCAAAATCCTCAAATYTTGCACAAAAAACCCTTCTAAAAATTGACATTATATCAAATTCTTTAAAAAAGTTAATTCTTCTAACACAGGAGAGGGCACCGTCTTTTTGTCAATATTCTATCTATGTAGTATAATTGTAGAATGATTCACTTGCTTGCATTTATGCAATTAAAGAGTCTATAAAGAGCTATTATCTATTATTTTTTCCTGATTATTTCCAGTGGCCAAATTTTTACTTCAAAACCTCACACGTAGGCATCTATAAAATGCTGATCATCTGAAAAACAAGCTAGGGATACGGTACCCATTTTTCTTTTCATATTTGGAGTCAGCATTAAATTTCACTCTAGAAAATTGTAGCTTAAAAAAAAACATTTAATTTTTTTTCAAAAGAAGCGAGTCACCTTAAGGCATTCTAATCTTTGCAGCAACTTAAAAAAAAAGAAAATGCATGTAGACTCATTTCAGTCATGTGATTTGCAGCCCCACCTCCATTTAGCCACTTTGATAATTTAGTAACATTGATTGGCAACTGTGGCATGAAAATTGATCAGACTTTACACAGGATCACTGTATCATATGCCTGCAAAGGACTCTATATCTATTTTGAAGTCTCCTGCAATAATACTTGCAATAAAAAAACGTTTGAAGTGGAAGGGATTGCAAGCAAATTTGGGTCAGASGTGTAGATTCTTCCTCGTCATTATTGTTATCAGGTGAGCTAGAGCTTATTGAAACTGACCCAAATTCCCTCAAACCTCATTACATACATCATCAAAGAACACACAAAAACACCATGTAATATGGCAATTTTTTCAAGTATATCTCTTCGAAATTATCTTATTCAAGAACCTCCATACATTTCCTTATATATATGTATTCCACAAACAGAGYTTGGGCTGCCTATGCTTTGAGTGACATTTACATGTATATTTTTTGGGGTATAAATTTTTATCTAAATGATCGACTCTTTAGGGATATTCGGATATAACTAAGCCAAGTTTTAGCACAGTCATCCAGCTCATGTCGCTATAAAAACAGGAATGCACTGTTATCAAACTTCAGAAAAGTGGGAATTGCCCTATTTCACTATGAGATCACATCAAAACAATCTATTGCATAAACACAAAGGATCATGGTCATCAGAGGGGTCAAATCAACACAAATTCACCGAAAATAGTTATAAAACCTGTATTAATCCACAAAGAGAAGTAGAATAGCCAGCAAACTCTCAGAATATTTTTTAGTACATATTAACACATATCATATCTGAAAACCAGGCCATTTTAGATTTAACAGTTTTGCCAGGAGCAAGTTTTGTTGAATTTTCTATTGGATTTGGCGATTCTATACCCCACATAAACAAGCAGTGACGTCATGGTGAAATAGGGCAATTACTTTTTCCATCATAAGATCATAAGTGATCCTATCTATAAGACGGCTAACATATCCTCGAATGCCAAGCTGAAGAAAATCAAGGAAAGTGGCCAGTCATCTAGAAAGTTGAACATTATTCGAGTATGCAGCTATAATATGCTGAACATTTTGTGATTTATATGGTAAGTCTTAAGCTTCTGATCGACCGGTTAATTTGAGCTATTATTTTTTTWAAATTTGTTTGAATATAGTGTGTTACAGTCGAAGCTCCGCAAAACGAAAGAAAGTGTGGAAGGGAGTCTGGTGTTGGTACTAAATGACGTACACGACGATATGCTGTAACCTACAATAGTTTTATACTTGCCTTGTACGACGCATGTCAGCACTTGCTACAATCTCTTTATCACTATTTGATACCAGAAAGCTCTTTTCTTTCGTTCGCAGTATATCAACCTCGTTCCTTTTACCTCCTCTTCTCGCTTAATATTCTCTGTTTTCTACAGAATGGCGGATGATCAGCGGACTGGCTCCCCTAAGTCCTCCGCACATACAACATATATTCTCGGTTGGGACCCCTGTGTTAAATCTTAGTGTTGTCCTCACCACAGGAAGCCCAAGGAGCAAAAAGAGAGAAAAAAGAGCCACGGTGGTAGCCTGCGTTCTTTTCATATACTTTTTTTTTGTTCTGCAAAATACTGCTCTGCTCATCTATGCCGGGCTGTGCTTCATCATGCTAGACTATGTTTTTGAAAAATACATGCTTGCCCATGCTTGACTATAATTGCCATGCTTGGCTATGAGTTTTACCTATACCACGAACAAATCTGAAACTCTCCCTTGATTGCAGCCCGTAGTCATCGTGTCCAGCATGGAGAGAAAAAATGTAAAGGAAATATTGAATGTCATGATCAAGATATGAGTTTGAAAAATGGACATCTACATACATCATGAAAAGATATTGCCAGAATTCAGGTAAAAAAATTTCAAATTTTCATAGTTAATTAAAAGACCCATCAGACAATAAGAAAAAGGTCTTCCATAGTTAATCTATAATCTTTGAGGCTTTCGCATTCAGACATAATTAATCGGAAGATCACTAGTTATAGCCAAAACGTCATGTGTTTTTTTTAAATTTCTACGCTTTTTAACCGTAATCTTACATTTAATTGATCTATATTCTGTGATAGTAATCAATAATCATGCATGTAGGATTTTAAGGTCATGGAAGATCCCCTTAGCTTGAACCCTTTGACTCCTGCGACGTCCGAAACCGCCCGTAAAACGAAAATGCACGTTACTTGAAAAATCCACATTTAATCTATAACAATTATTTTGAGCAAAGAGCCATGAATGCCAGTCTAGATTCTTTACTACTAAACAGAAAAACTTCTCGAATCAAAAAATGTGGAGAAATGTCACAAATTCTCATAAAAAATAAAAATRTTTTTGAAAAAACAAAAATCACTATTTTTGACGTCGTGTAGATTGGTCAGCGGTATTTTCAAAGTCAAAAATTACTTTTTATCATCGAATTATTTTTACTTCATTTTTTAGTTTATACTCAAAAATAATGCTTTGAAAGCTAAATTTGGACCTCGTCGTCCATCTATTTACGAGCTTACATGATAACATCGCCCCAAAAATTCTCAAATGTACGGAATACATGAATGTACGAATTTTTGGCACTAAGGCCCCTTCCACACGTATCCGGAAATTTTTGTATCCGCAAAAAWTTTTTTGCGGATACGAAAATGTTTTGCGTCCACACGCAGCGTATTCGAATCGTTTTCACCGTCCACACGTGCCCGTTTTCGTAGAATTTGCGGGTACGGCCACAAAAATTTCCGGACACGTGTGGACGCAACTGCGGCCTGCCACGCAGACGTTTTTAATGTCAGCTGCTTCCTTACGAGCCGACACTAAAAACGTCTGCGCGGCAGGCTAGGACGCAACCCGTATCCGAAAAAAAAATTTGCGGATGCAAAAATTTCCGGATACGTGTGGACGGGGCCTAAAATCCTTGCATAATCTCAGTCCTTGCATAAGCTCAGTGCTGATTTAAGCTGTCCTAGGGCTTCATGATGCCCTCTAGCACTCCACGGATGGACAAAATGGCTCTAAAAATCTTCATTTTTCGAAATACCTCAGTCCAAATAAAGCTACCGTTGCTTCGTACAGTAAACGTTTCTTCGCTGGAATATCAAGCCACTTGTGAACTTTGTACCTCATTTGCATAAAACACTGATAATGACAATCAAAGCTCCAAATATGCTTTTCTTTTGCTAGGACTTGGAGAAAGATTAGGTCCAGAAAAACACTAAAAAGCTCCAAAAATGCCCAGGAGTCAAAGGGTTAAACGAGATATTCTAAGAAGTCACGTGACCCCCCTTTTTGCACTCTAACCCAAAGTTAAAATTATTTTATATTCAAATGGAATATAATGGAGATCGTAACCGACTATTCCGCATATCAAACTCCACGCCATGCATTTGTCTTTCGAGTTTCAAATTATAAGCTCGGCAACTTTTATCACAACAGTTGCGGACTTAACTTAATTACTACGACGTGATAATAGTTATTCAGTGTAGATATATTACTAAGGGATGGACCTTTAGATAAGTGAGAGGGGGGAGTTGCAGGTATTTATGTTGCATGATCTTTTTTTCGGTTTGTAAATTAATGTTTGTGTGTGTTGGCTCAATATTTCTTTGTTGAAGGAGAGATGTTTTTTCGTAGGCAAATTAACTGTTTGCTGTACTGTTGACTTTCACAATAAGGGCTCATATTTTGCGCGTTCTGGTGTATGTCGTTTGCGTTCTTTGTATAATTGTATAATAAGGTACATTATAGAAGCCTTTTCAAATCAATCTTAATCAATCTGACATCAAATGATCATGCAATGCAAATTAAGGCTTTTATTTTTTTATTCAACAACTTGATAGTAACAATAGACTATTGCAGGACATATTACTTAATAATCAAATTCTCTTCATTTGTTATTTTTTCAGTATTACTGATAACAAAATCCAATAATAATAAACTTTATTTAACGATGATAAAAAACCAATTTAGCAAAGCTAATCTTACATTGGGTCATCAAGAAATATAAAAATACAAAAATATGTGAAGCTAATATAAATATCTAAACTACAAAATTTAAATATACACTAAACTATTGAGAAAAGATACTATTT
>NW_022261420.1:34211-52976 GCF_009602425.1 Actinia tenebrosa
TGTTTGTCAATTACTTCAAGAAACAACTTGTACCATATGTCAAGACAATCATCCACATCATCAAGAGTATCAATGACAGTCCAAGGGACATGAGATAGATCATCTAAGAAGCTCACCTCACTAAAATGTTTGTAGCATCGATATTTTATTTTGGTATGCTATTACGCTCATTCAATCAATGAAATAAAACCACACTGAAATTTTCCAGATTAGATAACTGGAAATAGCTTTAAACAAGTAAGACTGAAAAGTCTACATTATAGCTTGTCAGTAATCCGGAAGGTTTCCCTATTGAAGAAAAAAAGATGTGTACTAATAACGCAGTGCTTTCGTATAGTTTCGTTTTTTTTCCAACTCTATTAATCATAACTGAAAAGCATTGTTTAATTCTCTAAAGTTCTCAATCTGTTTTCGTCATTTTCTAGCTGTTTCAAGTATCCCTCAATCTTTTCTAAAGCCTGTGCTGTTTTTACTGCTGCTTTATAATTCCTTGTTTTAGCATCTCTTATTTTCCTGTCCGCTTCTATTTCGTCTTCTATTTCCATTTCGGTGTCATCACTTAACTCCTTCTCTGTAGACTTCAGCTCGTCTAGTACGCTACCCGCAACCTTGGACATACTGTTTTCTATTTCTGCTTTACTATTATAACTAGTGTTTGCTTTATCCAGAGCAAGTAATCTAGCACCATCCATTTTCGTGATGACGCTATTTATTGCCAGTATTTTTTGGTAGGTGTTGTTTTTCTGGGCAGATAGATCAGGCAGTTTGTCTTTCAGCTTTTTTGCAAAGTTCCTTGTTTCGTTTGCACCGATTTTTTCTTCGATATTATTCAGGGCTGCTGCAGCTTCTACAAATATAAGCAAAAGCAAAAAATGACCACATTGATTCAAAATAATACGTATGATGCACGTTATGGAGCTTTGAAAAGATGACGGATGACAGAACACCTTCGTCCTGATTGACTGAAGACCAATTCACTTAGGGCGCAATTTCTTTGGTGCACAGGCTTCATATCTTGTCAATATCTAGACTGCGAGCAGTCCCTGTATTTTCCTTGGTCACTGTATGGTGCTCGCTTTGGTTGATTTGGCATTGCGAGTAGGTAATAGCTCCTTTCATCCCTCATTCCCCACACCCCTCCCCTGGAGACATAAGCTACCAAACCTCGCTCGGCAAAATTGACCACAGCCGGCAAACATCAAACAGTGACTATTGGAAATACCGAGACTGTTCGCAGTGTAGCCAATATTTTAAACAAAGTTCCAGTCCAGACGTCGAACTTTTGTCGCTTCGACTTTGGAATTCAATTAACAAATTGACATCGGATTTTTATTGTCAAAGTAGTGTGGACCAACAAGGCGTAGCCGAGTGGAACCACACTACTTTGACAATGTGATGACGAAATTTATTGTCAATAAGAGGACAGACACATAAAAAACTGATGTCTATTTGTTTTTTTACAATAACAAAAACGATATCATAAAAACTTCTCATTTTTAGTGATCAAAACAACTAACGGAAAGAGCGCGCGCTCGTTGACGTCAGCTTTATCTGTCTGTCCTCTTATTGATGATGAAAATTAACCAATCTGCGCGCGAGAAATTTGTAAGTTATTGTAAAAAGGTACATTTCGTACATGACAAGTGCGACGTTGAATTGAAAGAAGAAGAAAATCAACTAAGCCAATTGCACGCACCGACCAAAGATCTGCGTTATGATATTGATAATAATCTTTATTTTAAGTGGATATAAAATACGACGTTTAATGGCTGGTTTCCCATTTGGCCCACAAATGTACCGTTGATATAAGTTTCAGAATTCGAATTTCATCGCGTCAAATGCAATGATGTATGAATTATAGAAGCTCAATATTACAGAGGTTATGGATATAAACGTCCTAGTGCTTTAGCTATGTTGAATCAGTTGAATGGATTTCAGTCGACCTCTGATCAAAGGCAATTAAATTCGACGCGGTAAAAGTTCGACTTCTGCACTAGACCTAAGAGTTGTTTGAACTAAGAACCCATTAAGTCATTAAGGTGGAAAACTAGTGAAAGCTAGTGTAAACTGCGTCGGTGTTTTCAGTAAAACAGTTGATAGATAGATAATTTGTAACACCGTATGGTACGTAAAAATGAAACTGACGTTTCGGACGTTAGTCCTTCATCGGAGTAAACGAGAGATGAATGTGGAAATGTGTATRTATAGTGAGCGTGGATGATAAATAACCAATGAGAGATAAGTATAAGGGAAAACAAAAGGAAACAAGAGGATCGAAAGTAACAATAGACTAATTAAACGAGAAGCGTTCCTTCATGCGTTAAGTCATTACTTTTAGAGACCATTGTACTTAATAGTTAGTTTCACAGTTCCATRCGCCATATTGCAAGGTAGCCGTGCCTTTGCATCGAAGCGAGACGAACGATGAGCTTGTATTGATAGACAATTATTCACATGTCTCTATCATTGAAAGCTCACCGTTATGACCGTTTGTCTCGTTTACCTTTCAAGATGGCTCAGGGAACTGTGAATTAAATGGGCTCTTTAATAGTCCTAGTGCAGGAGGCTTAAAGGTTCAATCTGGCTCAGTCTAGTATATACTAATCATGTGAGCACTTGACAAATGTCTTTCTGTTCAGTATGTGGATATTAATTTGCCAATTGAAATTCATTTTAATTTTGAAGTTGTTTAGCCGGCCAATCTATATTTTGCATGTCATGATCCGTTGAAAAAAAATCTTTTACGTTATAATACACCCAAGCACATATAACTTAATTAAGCTTAATGCAATATCTGTCTAAGAAATGCCATACTTACTTTGTACCAGATCAAGTTTAGTTTTGGCTTGTTTAGCAGAAGAAGTGGCTAATTTCATCACGCTGAGTACCGAGTTATTAATCTTGTTGTCAATACTGGCTGTCAGTGTCTTTGCCATCGACATTGATTTCTGCAAAGTTTCGAATTTAGTGCTCAGTTCTTGCTCCATTTGTTCCAGTTCTTGGCTAACTCTATTATGTGCATTTAGGATTCTGTTATGCATTTCTTCGACTTTTGATTTCAATCCTTTGTTGATAATTATTTGTCTTTGAACGAGCGGTTTTTCGTTGTTTAATCTGACATCATTATTTATTTGCTTGATCTGTATTTTCTCGGCTTCTCTGTTGTTGCTTGGTTCTGTGTTTTTTTGTTTGGGAGGTTTTGCTCCCTCGCCTGTTAAAATGTACATCAAACGGTTATCATGTAACATGACATTATCATCTTCATCATCTATTATTTGCTGCAGCTTCATACTGCCATCGTTGTTGCTGTCGCTTTTTTTGCTGTTGTTGATTTTGCTACTGTTGTTGTTGTTGTTGTCGACGTATTTACTACTATTGCTGTTACTGTCGCTGTTGTTGCTGTTGCTTTTGTTGTTATTGTCACTCATTTCAGTGTCTGAATCAACATAGTCAGCCATTTCTTTTTTCTTTTCTTTGTTCAGGGATTCACTTTCTTTTTTTCCAACATTTGCATTTATTCTTTTGCTTACCTCTTGTTCTTTGTCTTTTATTTCTGTAAATATTGGTAGATTTGTGTCATCGGAAACAACATCTATATCTACACCAACATCGTCAGTACTTTTCTTTCCCTGATTGCTCTCCGTTGAATCAGTATTTATAGCATTCCTTTCTTTTTCTCTGTATTTTTCAATTTGTAGTTCTGCATTGTGCTCCTCTGGAATGTCAACCTCAATCTTGCTTTTACTCTTTTTCCTAAACTGCTTTTGTTTGCTCTCCATCAAATCTTCGTTTTCCATGTCATCTTCAAGTCTTTCGCTGTTGTGCTTTTCGTTTTTATTTTGCGTCTGTTTTCGGTCTATTTGATCTGCTGATAGTTTCACAGGTTCCCGTAAGCTCATTGCACTTTGATCATCTTTAGTTTTGTTTATTATGTTGTTGTCCATCAAAATGTTGCTTGTATCATTGTCACTATTAGATGGTAAACTAATCTTACCCTTCGTCTCAAAATGTTTGCCCTCAGTTATTTTCCATTCTTTGCTATCATTGGTTTTCTTTGACTTGGTTAAGCCGTCGTTGTTCTTGTTTTGGTTTGTGATGTCATCTTGCTTCTCGTAAAATGCTACTTCTGTTATTTCGTCATCATTCCCTGAGTTTCCACCAGCGTTTATGGTTCTCTGTTTCTTAATAATTCGGTCATCTTTAGATTTGGACATCTTTCTCCTCTGTCCGGAATCATTGCCATCTACACCTTCATTACCGCTTTGTTCAAGAGTACTTGGTTTTAAGTGATTGTTACCATTTTGCTTATCTGTTTTCGAAAATTCCTCGAATAACAATTGAACCTCTTTTTCCTTTTCATCGTTTTTTCGATTCAGCTGTCCCAATCTACTTTCCTTGTTTACTTCAATTTTCTGTCTTTCAGGTCCTCCAAATTGTTCCTTTAGCTTTTTCTCTTCTTCTTCTATTGCTTTCTTCTGGAACTCCAATAGTTTTAGTTCATAATCGTCATCACTTTGATCCCTCTTCTCCTGCCTCGCGTTTTCAATATATGCATGCTTCTGTTGTACAGGCCTTCTTGTTTCCTGAGTTGACTTTTTTGGAATCTCATTTCGTGGATTTCTGACATCGTCTTGTTCCAACTTTCTGTTTGTCTCAATCGTTGTAGCACTTGCTAATCCAGCATGCTGGAAGAAGTTACTAAGCATATCCACTGCTGGCATTTCATCGATCGAACTAGATGATAGACCAGTCGAAGATGACTTTGGTAAAGGATTAAGTGACAGTATTTTTGACTTTAATGTAATTTCCAACGAAGAAAAACGATTTGTGTCACCATTGTCATTATTTAAAGGGATGCGTTTGGGTCGCTTAAGTGAAGATGGACTATAAGAATCAGTAAATACTTCTTGCTTTTTAGAATTTTTCGATTGTTTTGATAATAAAGGATTTCTTTTTGATTTTTCTGGAGACCTCAAAGAAGAAGATGCAGGATTAGTTGTATGGGCTTCTGAAAATGAAGATTTCATCTCTGATTCTTTCGGTGCGGACGTCAGCCGTTGTTCCACTGATGACGTTTTTAATGATTCTGGATTCCTTATTAGCCCATCGGTTTGCGTATTATGATCAGTCTTAGATTCAGATATTCGTTTCAGGGCTCTAAGACGACGGCGTTTCTTACGCTTCATTCTCATTCTCATTCGATGCTGCATTTCTTCATTTGGAGGTGAAGCTCCTGGCACTTCTTGGCTCAACAAGCCAAATTTAACTCCCGGCAAAATTACCGTGTGATGCTTTTTTCGGTTTAACTGAGAGTGGACCGTTGTTTCTTGGTGTCTGTTCTTATCAGTTTTTGGCGTTGATTGGCTTTCAATCGCAGTGTTATGCGTATCACTGCTGAATCTACTGTTTCCTCCAACTTTTGAATTCATTTTAGTTTCAGCTGCATCATCGTCACCTGGTTCGTCTAGGACATCTGAAAGACGTTTCTCTCTGATCAACGAGGGTAGTTCCTTTTCTAATGAGTTGAAACCTAATAGTAAGAATAAACATTAATTTACAAGATACGCTCCCATAGCAATTGAAGTAAGCTTATATCATATATATCATACTAAAGGCCTTAAATAATGATTGTCATCTATAGTCAATATCAATGGGCATGAGCTGTAAACCAAGATTTTGTAGCGATATTATAATCTTATAGAGTATTTTCACATGACGACACAGCCACCACATTGGTGTACCTTTGGCAATATTTTTTTCATTAGTTTCTCTTGATAGATACACCAATATGGCTGCCATTTTAATTGTCCGTTAACTGTTATGATCATGACACAGACAACACTGACAACTGAAAACCAAGAACGCAAGCTAATCCGGCTGTACATGAAACTTCTTTTCTATGTAAATAATTTTCACTGCACAAGTCCATTAAATCTTTTTGACAAAATCTTGACATGCCATTTTCAGCTGGTGTTTATAATCTCAATCACCTCGCGTCGCAATTCATTCAGTGTTTCCAAGTGGAATTAAAATCTTGTCCCACAAACAACTACACAGCATCTGTTTTAAAAAGTACTACAAGGACTACGAGGCAATTTTCTCTTATTTTTACAGAAGAGTAAATAATTGAAACAGTTATAGCTAATTTTCTGCGATCAGATCTTTAAGTCGTGAGATATTTTAGCCAATTTGTTGAGCTTGTTGGACATAGCAACGTTAACGAAGGGGAGTCGCAATATGAATCAGCCAGGGTGGTGAGGTTTTGTATATAGAGTGTATACCATATATGCGTGAAAAAATTAACTAACAAAATTATACCAACATAGTGCAAAGTTTTGTAGGTCTACGGTCTTTTGAGGTCTACTGAACTTACTAGTGAGCAATTTTGTGCAAAATATTTTCCCTACTAATTTTGATCACTTATTATTGAATTTCTTCTTACTTATTCCAGCCTAAGACTGACAAAAAATAGTTTATCAGTAATACATTTTTTTTCTTTTCTGAAACATTTAAACGGCCGTCGTTAAACTAAAGGAAAATGTACGGAGTAAGTGACAAACATCATTTTTCATGATAATATATTTTGTTGCATGTTTAGATCTTTCTCATTATCTTGATACTTTGTCTGTATAAGGTCTTAAGACTTAGTTTAAATATATCGCTGAACCATTCTGCTGCAGGTACCAGCAGATATGTTATTGTGACTTGAGTGAGTGACATCGGCAGGTTGAATGTTTTTTTTGTTTTTGCCGTTTTTTAACTAAGCGACACTTACTTTTTTAGATAATAGCTTTCTCATAACAAAATTTTGATCCAACAACACAAAAGGCGCATGTCATGTGCACTGAATTAAATCATTAGACTTTTACTATAGTTAATAATACGAACTATGCTTTTAAATATGGTTAGTTTACTATAGTAACTTTATTTGTTTACATGTGAGGTTAGTCGTATTTTGTTGTCCTACAGGAAACACTTTTTACTTTAAAATTGATTGATCTATATTTTCAGCCTGAACATAAGCACACGCAGTATATTATATAACTCATATATATAATTTTGCAGTTACCGTTTAATTTTAAAAACAATCATATGAATAATGTTAAGCCAAATATTGATAATTTGAATGATTCTCATGCTAATAATCATGTGAGTTTGAATTGAACGATAGTCGTTTGAATAATGAATATGAATAATGCTTAATACAATAATAGTATTAGTTCGGAAAATCGTAATATGAAAAGTATTCGTATTGTGCATAACATGCATACGATAAAGTAAAACTTACCTTCTACGACGTGAAGAAACACACTGGCTAAAAGAAGAGTCGAAACGGGTTTGGCCATGAACACCTCGAACAGATTCTTCAAATTGAAGCTTGCACAAAAAGAATTACCGTCTTCTCTGAGTAAGAACAAACACTCTCTCCCTGCCAGTAAGAATACGTATGTTTACTCGGTAGATAGCAGGTTTTTGTCTATTTCATGTGAGCAGCGTTAACTTATAATTGAATCAGGGTGGAGTGAAATAGGTTGGGCTAACATGGTGGTATTTGATCACCGCAGTTACTAAGGGCGGGGGCACGCTGTACATTTAACACGTCGTATGTCTTCATCACTTGCACATTAGCTGAAAAGGGATGAAACATGTTGGCAATTTTGACAGTTTGGAAATGTGTTTAAAACTATGTTTGGATGATGTGTCCAAAAGTGCCCTGGTATTGATGAGAATCTTGCTTTGTCACTGACTGACTTCTATAGATTCTGAAAAACGTTATTCTGGTGGTACTTTACGCTGAGATTCCCCGGGTAATGACATGTTTAGGTAAATAGACAAAACGAGGAATCCTGTTTATAGCTCCAGCTATACTAACCATGGCCACTTTTAATCTCATTTTAGAGATGTTTAGAAGCAAAATTTGTAAATAGAAGTAAAGTCAAGACTCAGTTGTCCTTCAAACGTTCGCGATGAATATATTTTGCAGATATTATTGCCCAAAACGTTATGCTTGTATAGTATATTAAGAATACTTAAATGAAATAGAATAAAATTTATTTCAAAAAAAGTAATTTGATAATCCACTGTCTTGCAATTGAAATTTAGCAGTTTATTTTTGCATAGGGAAGAAAACCGTACAAAAACCCTCAAACAGCACCGAAGAAAACCAACAAGCAACCCAAATTACTGGGCTAGCTACCAGTGACAGACTTGTCGTAGATTACCTTCTTTTTCTAATTCCTCCGCTAATGACAAAATAAAAAGTTCGGTTTACCTTTGAGTACATTTTAATTTACAAGAAGATTCTAAACAGGACATGAACATTATTCTGAATAAATGTATTTTTACTATTGTATTCATCATAGTGTCTTATAAATGAAGTGCCGTGACCTTTGCGTGACCGTGTCCGCGCCGTGCTTTTGCCGTTAGTTTTTCACAGTCATACGCTCTACTAAACTGCTCTACTAATAAGGAAGCAGTAAATCTCTGTGCACGTTTCTTTAATGTCATTGAAAAGAAAAATTTGACGTCAAACGCAGAAAATAAAGCATTGTGGGATTTTCAAAACTGAAGCCTAGTCTATAAGAAAAGGCTAATGCCCCTATAAGTATTAATGAGATAGCAAATATGTCGACCTTTACAATTTATGTTTTTTTCTATCAATTGTTCTCTTTAGGCCCACTCTTGTTTAGAACTATGATAGCAAATTCAGTATTTGAAATATCAAAGTAGAGTATTTGCTTATGTGAACGAGACGAAGCTTTTTGCTTGATTCAGTCCAAGAGAGGAGAATGGGCAATGTGCTCTACCTGTCTATCCAATTCGAAAATAATTGAATTGATAAAAGTTGTCTGTCTGCATGTACAATTACACTTGGCCTATCGGCCTTGTCCATGCAATTCTCGGATGGATATTTTTTTAGTTTAATTATTTCCAAATTGGACGACATGTAATCCTATTACCCATACTAATACCATGCTTGTACGGGATTATACCGCTCTGAATTGAAGAATCGTTGTCGGGTTCAGAAACATATTACATAAAAGCTGAGACCGAAATGGCACATGGGAAATGACATAATTATATTATAATGTATTTATTTGCAGTAATGTATTATCTATGCAGTCGGTTTAGAATACCAAACACGTATTGGAAACAGTGGATGATGCCATTGGTCGCCGGTCACACATGCATCTAATTAGCGTACTTCCCATGTGCCAATTCGGTCTCAGATTCTATGTTCTGTATGTTTCTGAACACGACAACGATTCTTCAATTGAGTGTATGTTGATAATTCATAATCACAAATGTAACTGTTTTATCGTTTGGCAACTCTAAGTGAACTGTGTACACAAGTACGTACTGCTCTTTCTTTGTTGTGGTAGTTCCATAACCAGGCAAATAACATTACTTAATACCAATAAAGTAGGTTTATAACTATTTGTTTACTTATTAGCACATTATGTAAGAAGTCACGTACCGTGCGTCGTTCTCTGGGAAGATATAATCTAGATATAGCGCTAACTATTAGAAGTATATTTACAAAAATATACGCAAGGGATCATCATCATCACCTGTTACGCCTCCAATTAGACTTTACAAATTTATTGGAACTTCTTTTATGTCGCTGTGAAACTTTTGTAATCCTTCTTCGATACTTTTTAAGAAACCTTTAGCTTTATTAATAGCAATTTGATTGTGTTTGACTGCCTCTTGTATCTTGCTTCTTGCTTCTTTTTCATCTTCAAGCTCCACTTGCTGTTCCTTGTCTAGCTGCTTCTCCGCAGAAGACATGTCACTTTTTATCTTTTGAACATCATTCCTAACAATAGCTTCTGCTTGCTTCATATTTTTCTCTTTGGCATCTACTTTGGCCTTTGCCAAGATCTTAGCTGCATCAAGAGTGGCAATCACGCCATTTTCATCCAATACCAGTTTTTGCAACTTGTTTTGTACACCAGCATCGTCTTTCTTTGCAATATGATTTCGGATTTTCTTGGCTTTATCTTGGACTTTCTTGACTCCAACTTTTTCTTCGATATCGCCCAATGCATTTGATGCCGCTTTGGTGATAGAAAAGTTAAAAAAAGTGTTATCAAAAGCTTGGTTTCCATTCCTTGCGTTTGTGCTTGCGCTGCTGTAGTTCCCAAATGTAATTTTGTTTGCGTTTTCTTTTGCGTTTGCATTGGCTTAATAGCAGACGTAGAYGGGGGTTTAGGGATAAAACATACATAACATAATATATATAATATAACATAAAACCAGTGAAGGCCTGAGATTTTGAGCTCCATTAGAGGCTCAATTTTCAAACAAAAAATGGGCGCACCATGGCGTTCTCAAACCACATTAGGCATACAAATTACTATAGATAACATTTTGGATGAACAGCTAAATCATTTAAAAGCATAGTTCATTGTTGATATATTTAACAAGCTGTCATTTATACTGAAATGCCTTATTTACTTATTGTGAATGAAATTATAGTCCCTTATGTGCTCAGGTTTTCAAGACAGAATTGTATTGCAGCTGCGTGTTGAAAATATAATATTTTGATGAAATTCATTTTACTGTATCCAAGAATGTGAAACCTACCAGTAACTTCTTGCATCTTTTCTTTGGCTCTTTTTGTTGCTTCCTCCAGGATTTCTGCTGTCTCCTTCACAGCTTTTTTGATTTTTTCGTTGATCAGTTTCGTTAGCTCCCTTGCTTTCTTCAGATTGGTTTCAAGACTTGCTTGTTCCTGTCCAAACTGGTCACGTATCTTGGTGAGATCAAGACCAGCTTGAACCACAGCAGTCAAGCTTTTCTTAGCAGCAGTTTTGATATCTGAGTTTAACACTTTCAAACATCTTTTGCAATGGACTGAAAAGAAGGCAAATGACAGACTATCATTTTCATCTCTTAAATGGCCCAACTGGACGACAAAAACAATAATAAATCATGTTTTGCTTAGAAAATAATGTCGTAGTTCAGAATCAAAGAACGAAACCGGTTAGTCTCACAAACGTCAACTTCCTCATTTACAAAACTAGATATATACTTAACGATAAATGCTACACATTAAGTAGCTACACTTATTTAGCAATTTAAAGTTAATATACTAATTATATTTGTTATTTGCATTTTTGCCAATATGTTAGTTGAAAAGTTTCATTTATAATAACTGTTAATATGTAAAGACAATATACAAGTGCATGGAGATTTGATTGGGGACCAATTTAACCCGTGTTGATATGCTTGATTGAATTCATGTCTGTCACATTYTTTCACAACACTGTGAAGATCTTACCTCGAGAAGAAGTGGGCGCTATTAACCCTAAAAAACACAGAATAAACACGAACGCAAGTATATTTCTCATTGCGGCCGAGTTTGAGATGAAAAAAACAGCCAAGATGAGAAGCCAAGGAGCAAATGTCAATATGGCAAGATACGTTGTATTTGGTTTGATAACACCCAAGTTCATTGGAGATTGGTCCGTTTAGCAGGTATTTTGTTGTTGATGTCAGGTACCAGTGACTGTGTCATGGGTTAAATTAGTTTTTGGTATAAGTTTATACGATACAGTTAATATCCTTAAAGCCCTTAAAATTGTCTAATACACCTTTAATAATATCTTATGACAATCAAATCATACATTATATGTAATTGCTCCATATTTATCGATATTTTTGACCTTTTTTGCACTTCATTAGAGTCTGTGTATTTGTATAAATGCAGATTACAAAGTTTTGCAAAATTCAAATATATCAATGAATGTATCATAAAATCCAGTTATAATTTGTAAGCTAATGCATTTGCAGTCTTCTAAATGCATTATTTGTGATATATTTGTTCGCGAATACAATCCAATATAGTTGCGAGAAGGATTCGACTTCCGCTCTAAACCAATATCTCAGTATACCAGTGCAATGGATACTTTATATTTTAGACCGTGCAAAACATGTAAACTTTTACCAGTCTTTATATTTACGCAACCATTTTTTGCAGTGTTTAGGTATTGGTTAACATTATTGGTTATTACATGATTATTTAGACTTTGAAGTTAGTCGCATACAACGAAGTTTGTTCCTTACAATTTTCCCGCCATTATTTTATCTTTCTTCTATATAAGGTCCCGTATGAATATTTGCAATTGCTGCTTCGTTACGTTTAACTAAAATTTTCTTGTACTTTAAATGTAACTTTGTTCTTATTAGCAAAATTCGTAATATTAATAATCGAAAAAAAAAAAAAAAAAAAAAAAAAAAAAAAAAAAAAAAAAAAAAAAAAACTATGGACATTTAGACTGTAGTATTTATCAGCTGGTACATACTAGAGTAAACAAAACACTAAGATTATGACAAAAAATATTCAGAAGACCCGACAGCATCGTTGAATATTGATTAATGTACCTGTAGGTACCAGTTTCTTGTTTGCAGCTTCTTCAAGCAGCATTAAACACAACTAGACGAGCGACTCGCACATGAATGCCATATAGTCATGCATCGGGTTTTCCATGTGGACATGATGAATCTCGTCCTTCTCAGTCTGCTCATATTTGTACTTGTTCTGGAAGCTCGTGGATTACCATTTACATTTGGTAAAAAAACTTTCAAAAGAGGTAATATTGATATCATTTTTTAAGTATTTCTCAAATTTGTACAACTCTTTTAGTAATATGGTCTTAGTTCGTCCAATGTTGTAGCTTGCAATCAAGCTCTGCAAAAATATTCTCTCCAGAAATTCTTTTTAGCGAGGAAATAAGCACTACACCTAGACAATCGAATGACGTTTTCTTTTAAAAGAAATTGCCTTCGGATTTGATGATCAAATTTATAAGTAAGATAATGTTAGCTTCATTCAAGATGTAAACATTTCACGGCGTTAAATATTGTAGAGACTTTTCAAATGTCAATTTCCCGCTTTCAAATGATTGAAAGCCTGTAATGCCATTACCGTAGCGAAAGCTGGTTTTTCTCTGGCGAAAAGAAAAAATATCGGCACCACACCCAAACTCTTAGCATGCTGATGTGTAGTGCCTAAACTTAAATAAAAACAAAACAAGAGGCCTCGCAGGGTAATTAACATTCATCTCTCATCGTATACTGAGTAAAAAGAATCACAGTTACTGTCACACATTATGATAACTCTTAATGAATTTATCAAACGATTTTAGGCTGTTATTCTCTTAGATACAAATTGTACTCTTCCGCGCAGATAATACATAATAGATAGATAACCTTTCGTTTTCTTATTTCAGTGTTTGTTAATCAAAGGTATAATTTTGAACGTTTTGAACAGTTATTTGTAGTATTAGTCATTACTCTTCCTATTTTTCAAAATTGCAGTTAGGCGAAGCGATACCATAGCAGCCAATGGTACAGGAAATAATAACGGATCAAAAATTGCAAGAGCTCCTCCAGGGATTGGTGGCACAGGAATACGTTATCCAAGTAAGTGAATGCATTGGTATAACCTGTTGGGTGTTTATTGACCAGTATATGAAGAGCTATTCTCTTTTCTCGACCAAACGGACCCATATTTCTTAAAAAGGACCTTTAGTAGTCGATTTTTATAACTTGTGTGCTAAAAAAAGACCTGCAATACGTTTAAAAGGTCTAAGGAGTAGTAGTTGTGCGGGAGGTCGTGTTTCAAACCTCAGCCGGACCAACGCTCAGGGTCTTAATAACGGAGGAGAAGGTGCTGCCATTGTAATAATATCTGCAAATGGTTAGACCTTCAAGTCTTTTCGGACAAGGACAAGGACTTAAAACCGTAGGCCATCTCCCAACCCTTCCTAACCTGCAGTAAAGTGGGGGACATAAAAGAACCATTGAATTATTCGTGTAAAAGTAGGGGATTGTCTCCCAGTTCAACAACCTATCCCAATCTGGAGGCATATAGTACTAACATACTAACAAATCACTCATGATTGTAAGCTGCACGGCTGCTACTAGCGCCTTAATATGCAGCCTGTAAAGACCTCCACTGGTTATAAATGTAAAGCGCACATGACTGATGAGAAGTTTTATAAATGCGCTATATAAAAATCTCTTTTTATTATCATTATTATTATTAAAAAAGAGATAATTTTGAGTTTAAAGCAACTGAGAAATGTTTAGAGCATTTTAATCCACTGTTATCATCAGTTGCTACTGAAGTACGGGGTAGCGAAATAGCACGTTCAACCAATTAACATAGTTTTTGCTTAAAAGCGTTTTTGCTTTCAGTAAAGCTTTGTGCATGAACATATAGGAATAGATAAACATGAGAAAGGGTGTAAATGTACAAAAATGTGTTTGAAGAATTCACTGTTTTCTACTTCTAATAATGACTCAGGAGTTAAAAAATTATACTTTTTGATACTACTTCATTTATAGTTTGCATCTATCAACTTGGTGTATCAAATAGAAACACCATTAAAGATGTTCAAATCACGGCTTCTTCCTATTATGGAACTGACCACTTGAGGCCTCAAGAAGGACGTTTATGGAATCAAAATGCATGGTGTGCAAGCAGAGACGCCAAACCAAGGACATTTATACAGATTGACTTTGGTAAGCCCATACCACAAATCATGGTGACATAAAAGCGTAACCGATTAGAGGCTTAGCACCAATCACGTGATGGTAGCCATCACAGGAGACGCACCGAAACAATAGTCTTTTTCTCCTTGAAAACCGAATTCTTTCTTATGTAAATCAGATTAGAACAGATTCAATTATTCTGCCTCCTGTCATGGCTACCATCACGTGATGGTGTGAAGGCCCTTAATCTTGGCTTTCACCTACGTCATCATGAATTTCAAAAGCGTAAATTTACAATATGATGAAATAAAAACTTCATAATCTGATAAAGCGGTGAAAACTATATACCATTGTCAGCCCGTGACACCTGATCACCTACTATGTATGGTGTATAATAAAAAAGATGTCAGGCATGTAAATATAGGTCATTACATAGAGAATAAATAATGAATACGTTGGGTGCCTAACCGAGTGATGAGAAGAAGATAGAAAAAGCTACTTTGGTGCTTTGCAACACCAAGTAAGAGCCGAAAACAGTCAGTCAGGTAACGCTAAGTCAAATGTCTCATGAAAACAAAACTGACGATACAAACAAACAAACAAACAAACAAACAAACAAACAAACAAACAAACAAACAAAGGAAAAAAAGATTAAACGAGTCCAGAGTAGCGCAGTGTAATCTTTTAAAAACATTCTATGCTGCAAAAGTCTCTCCCAAGTGACATTAATCGGCACTCTTCTCAATATTATCTTAAATGCCACAAATCTCATCGAAATAGAGTGCGATTTCTTTCGTGCTTTCATTTTAGCCACGCATCGAAGTTAATTTGGAAAAGTGTGCATTATTTTATTTTTCGAAATAAGCTAGAATACGCGATACCTTAGTGTGTTATTTTATTTTGTAGGTTATCTGAAATTGATAAGTGGAATAGTTACACAAGGTAAACCAGATACAGATGACTGGGTAACACAATATCATGTACTCTATAGCTTGGATGGGTACAAATGGCTGCACTACAAGGAAGATGGAAAAGAAAAGGTAAAACTATTTCATCTTTACTATACGATTTAGATTTAGACACGCTAGTTATGTTTAATCCATAGATTTTCATTCTAATACTTGGTTCTTAAATATCCCTTAGGAGTCTCCTTATTTCATTGGTCAATCTTTGCATTAATAGTAATAATACACGATCAATCGTTTTATCGACTTGACGCCAGTTCGTTTATTGAGCGTTAGCACTCGCATTAAGGGAGCATTAAGGGAGCATTAAGGGAGCATTAAGGGAGCATTAAGGGAGCATTAAGGGAGCATTAAGGGAGACTGGGCTTCAATGATCATTTAGAGTTGTGTTGCTTAAACGTTGGCTTTTTCTCTTATGCTGTTCTAGGTATTTAATGGAAATACTGATCGTAATACTCCAAAGTTCAACTATTTTTCTCGTCGAGTTGTTGGAAGGTTCATCAGAATCGTACCTCAGGCCTGGCGTGGATACTTAATGTGTATGCGAGTTGAAGTCTTGGGATGCTCTTTCAATCAAAGTGAGTAACAGTGTGTTGGAAAAATCATGTTAATGAAGTAAAACATGAAAGTTTTACTTTTTAACATACTCTTTGATTTTGGTCATCCTTTGCATTATATACTTCTTATTTGCTTGCTGTATTTACCACACCCATGCAAGGAGACCCAACTATCATTATTAGAAAACCATAGTAGTTGGTCTAAGTAGTTACTTATTACGCATTAGTCTGCTTATCCTATATTCATGTAACATGACTTTTCCTTTGACAGTTTAAAATAATGCCTCTTGATTTAACAACTTTTAAAATACTCGTTTTTCTTTCAATTCTTTTTACTTTACAGTTGATATTGCAGTAAACCAAACCACTGAGCAATCAAGTACAAGCTTTGATTTCTTCTCGTCAAGAGCAGTGGATGGACAAATAGATAGATACTTCAATAAAAGTACGCATCAAGTGTCTTTTTTAATGTTTAAAAAATCTATACTACTAAAAACCTAAGTTCTCGAAGGATGTTGAAAATCTACTGAGGACTAAGGCTGTGTATAGTTGGCCGAAAAGCGACGCATCGAGAACATATGAGAYATTTTGAGGACCATTTCTCATTCAAGGACATTATCAACCCTTATTCCAGTTACTAAAATAACTGTTACAATCATCACTGATGTTGGAATAATATTATTACTTAATATAGTAATAGTGAATAGTTTTATTTTTCTAAAACTAACAGCTCTTGTTTTACCAATTGTGTTTCAAACCGTTCCTCTTTTTTATTGTAGAAAATACATGCGCTGTTACGCAGTCCCAACCTGATCCGTGGTGGTACCTTGACTTGGGATTTCCTACCACCATCAAAGAACTCTACATTGCCAATCAAAAGGATGATACAGGAAGACAATTATCTGATATTGAAATAAGAATCGGCAACAGCTTAGAAGGAAAAGGAAAGTTTAACAAGAAGTGCGGCGACAAACACACAATCGAGCCTGGAGAGTTCTCGACAATCACATGCAATAATACAGGTCGATACATTCATATAAGCATTCCTGGTAACAACAAGCAACTTTCTCTTTGTGAAGTGGTCCCTTATGGAATGGGTAAGAAAAACAACATATGCTTTATTTTAATGACAATTAAATTTTATAATAATAGAAATAAACTAAATTATATTTATAACTTATTCAAAACTTGTTCATTTAATATCCTATATGATGCATATTTTTAAGTTACTTAATTATATCTATCTTGAAATCCTGATGATTTCTGCAATCTGATAGGCTCTCAGCAGTGCGATTTAACCTCTAATCACACCATTTTGATTTGTAGTGAAATTGCAGTGAACATAGCATTTGACCAATCACATGACAGAAAAAAAAAAAAAAAGCAAAAACAAAAACAAAAAAAAAACAAAACAAAACTAAACAAAAAGCACGAGAAAAATATTGAAGGGGATTTTCTACGTGAAAGTCAGTTATTTTTATTTTTCAATCCGTTTTGTCGAATTTCAGACCAAATAATATAGCATTACTTGAAAAAAAAACTATCGACTGTGATTGGCTAAGAGCAGTGCTCTTTTAAGGAAACGCTGTGCAGGAAAAAGGAAATTCCGCGCAGAAAAAAAGGTAATACAGTACAAATCTTAAACGTTTTCAAAAACGGTTTTAAAGTCAAACGGTTCTTAATTCTGCTGTTGTTAACATTACTATAAGCATCAAAACCTTATATCTTCTCGATGGTAAGTTATGATAGAGAAAATTTGAAAAAAATTGAGAATTTTGCTGTTTTTGAAAAAGGTTTTAGTTGAAGRGGGCTCATTGTTGACGCGCGCTCATAGTGTTTTGAGAGATTTTTGCTCTTTCTTCAGAAAAATAGTACATATTTTTCTTTTCATTTTTTAGAATGTGTAATATCAAAAGGAAATCATATGGTTTTCTTGTGCAATTTAGAATAAACTTTTTCTAAGAGCTCAAATGAAGCTCCTTGAAACTCCTTGAAAACCATTCGTTCAAGTTTATTCCAAATTTTACCCAAAACCATATGATTTCCTATACAAATTGCTCTCCACTCATTTCTACTGCATGCTAGTAATAATCATTTCATATCCGATATTGATGCATTTTCCTTACTTTGTATCTTTGTAAAGATCCATCCTTGGTTAACTATAGTCCTCAAGAAGCTCTAAGTTACGTAAACCAAGTAAGGGCTATTCGACTCAGAAATGCCATCCTTCTTCGACGACTGCAGCTGCAACGACTTCTTTATCTTAATTATCTAAGGCAAATGTTAAACAACACACAGAATATAAACGGTACCTATCAAACAGCCAATGSTACCAAAACGAGTAACGCATCGAGTGCAATAGGTGGTAGACTGCAAGGCCAAGGGGCTGGAGTGATGGGTCAAGGACAAGGAATGCTTGGTAGACTTCAAGGCCAAGGGGGTGGTTTGATGGGTCAAGGACAAGGGATGCTTGGTGGATTTCAAGGCCAAGGGGGTGGTCTGATGGGTCAAGGACAAGGGATGCTTGGTGGATTGCAAGGCCAAGGGGGCGGTCTGATGGGTCAAGGACAAGGGATGCTTGGTGGATTGCAAGGCAAAGYGGGTGGTCTGATGGGTCAAGGACAAGGGATGCTTGGTGGACTACAAGGCAATGGCTTGGGAGCTCTAGCTGGAGCACAAGGACAAGGAATGGGTATGGTGAACAAACTACAAGGACAAGGAATGGGTATGGTGAACAA
>NW_022261420.1:59687-70973 GCF_009602425.1 Actinia tenebrosa
GGAATGAGGAATATGGGCCAAGGAGCTCTTCAGCAAGGAATGGGTATGGCTGGAGGAATGAGAAATATGGGGCAAGGAGCTCTTCAGCAAGGAATGGGTATGGCTGGAGGAATAAGGAATATGGGCCAAGGAGGCTTTCAGCAAGGAGCAGGAATGGCTGGTGGTTTGCAAGGTATGGGCCAAGGAGCCTTAAATCAAGGAATGGGTATGGCCGGAGGAATGAGGAATATGGGTCAATATGGTCTACAGCAAGGAGCAGGCATGAATGGAGGAGTCCAGGGAATAGGCCAAGGAGCTATAAACCAGGGAATGGGCTAGCTAGATAGCACGGCTTTACAGATTATGACCTGACACGGACCAACGATTTATATTATGACTCAAGGATATAAATGAAAATCACCCAGCTCAGCGTCGACAGTAGAAACTTCACAAGAAAAAAATAATATGAAAAGTTTTATAAATAATAATGACGCTAAACTAAAAGGGCATATAATGAATATGACTGTAACGTCCAAATGCACGCGCGAAAAACCATGTTAAATTTTTGTTCGATTTTTTCATTTCTTTCTGCTATGAAGGACAACACAACGAATTAAAGTTGATTTCCGCCCCAAGTTATTTACACATTAACTTTTTATCTCGATTGGGCTCCCTGTATTTAGCTGTTTCAGATACAGTGGACTTACCCGTCTTGCCTCCCTTTTAATAATAATAATAAGTGGGGTGTACTTATTTGCTGTGGGTTCTTTTGGCCCCAAGTCACCGTTCTTTTTCGCAAAAACAATCAAATTTCTTCACATGTATTCTGTTTTATTTTCCAATGAATGTCAATAAAGTATATATAATACCTAACACTTTTTTGTCCGCAGATGCTTTGCAAAACAGTTCTTTTAGCGTACAAAAAACGAAACATTAATAGTCATAGTTTATATAATCCCCCGGTATAATCCTTTAAGGYACTAGTTTTGTACAAAATGTCATGTCGGTGTGTAGAGCAATGACAGATGATACGTGGAATTTCCGAAGGCTTGTTTACATCTTTGCTTATTTATGAAGAGGATTTTGAAGATTTGTTGATTTTCAAATCTAAGCGAAAAAGAAAGCGTATATAAGAATCAAAACAAAGTTTGTTTGGTGTCAGTTATCATTTATACAGATACCTAATGAGATGCAAGATATCAAATGAGATGCAGAATGTAAAACACGCTTAAATACGATTGTTAAACCACAAAATATCGCGGAAAACATTTTCTAACTTGACTTCGTGCAAGTTAATATACTATATAGTTATATACTATATATTTGGTTGGATCAGAATTTCTGCATATCGCTGTATATATATACACTTATTTCAATAAAGTTAGTCGCCTGAAAACCTACAAAGATGAGACCAACAAGGATTATGGGTAGTTACATTTTACATGTTTCAACCGCTTTGATAACTGTTGATGGACTTGAGATATTTTACCAGTTACAGTCTCGCCTCTTCTGAGCATCCTCGAGCTGCAAATTGTATCAAAAGCTTCACTTGTTTGATATTAAAAGTTTCCCATGATCCTCAGTGATCTCAGCTTTCTAGGTTTTTTGGTGACTAACTTTATTGAAATAAGTGTATACACTTGATTGCAAAAAGGTTGTAGTATACATTTATGCATATATCTAATCAGATGCAAGATATCAAATGAGATGCAAAACTTAAAAAGTAACTTATTTGGTCTTATTTATCTTCTATTGTATCAGATACATAAGTATTGCACAAAGTCAAGTTAAAAAAGTATTTTGCACAAAATGTGTGGCTAAGCAGTCGTATTTAAGAATGTTTTGGGTTCTGCATCTTATTCAATACTTTCTATCTCATTAGGTATAGTATCTGTATAAATTAATGTATACTACAATCTTTCTGCAATCAAGTGTATATATATATATGTGTGTGTGTGTGTGTGTGTTGTCGATCGCCAGTAGAACAGTGTGCTCGATACTTTATGTAGAGCGAAATATATATACATTAAAATCTCCTGACGAGTGAGTCCGACTCACGAAACAGTTCTGTAGAGAACAAATTATGGTCGTGTGATTTCTACACTTAACACATATCTATCTATMTATATATATATATACAGCGATATGCAGAAATTATGATACTTTTGCATATACATAAAAGTATATCTAAATTTCATTAGCAATTATGGGATAACATATCTGATATTTTTTAAAGCCCTAGTGATAGGCCCGAAAAAATATCAGGCATGATGTCCGACAATTTCTGGTAGATTTTTGATATACTTGTATATAGGTACAAAAGGGGCAAAGTTTATTTATTTAATATTTATTTATTTATAAATGGGAGCATATTATCAAATCTTACCATATACATGTTCCCCACTTTTTATCCACATCATAAATGGGTGTTGTCGAGCACCACTTATCAACAGCATCATCTGAAGTACATCGGTTATAAACCTTTCCTTTGAAAATAAAGGGAAAGGCACAGCAAGCACCACCAGCATTACCACCAAGAGTAGGTACACCTCCTCCACAGTCTGAAACATACCAGATAATTAAAATACGTCGTCCATAATAATTTTCATAAACTTCAAAAAGTTTAAAAACATTAAGTCACTTTTTTGTTACCTCTTAATTCAATGTCGTCAGTCTTTCTGTTGTTAATGTCGTAATTTTTGTTGTTACTGTTCGTTTCTTTTGTATTTTGAGGCCTTGTAACACAGCATTCACGAGAGCATGCCTGTGTGCAGTGAGTTGCACACACGGCTGGGCAGGTGCCCGTCGAGGGGGAGTGAGACTGAGATGAAAGAAGAGGCGACAGAGGTATGGGTGGTGGTTGGAACACTTTTGACTTTGTTTGAAACCCTGTTTCAATTGGCATTTTGTTCAAGGCTGCAACCTTTCTCTTTGCTTTTGATAGCAATCTTAGTCGTGCTAACGATGTCTTCTTGCAGCATTTTATCGGGCAATAACTGGCACACTTTTTTGCGCACTCTTTAGGACAGATAATCTTCATGCTAGACAGAGATTTGGTAGAATATTCATTGTGATTTGATGGTAGAGACCTAACATAGGTCCTTTGCCAGTTACCTGCATAATTATTATAACGAACCCCAGAGGGAAGAAAAGCACGAGCTTGAAGCCTTTGATAGTAGCCTCGCTGATTCGCCGAGCAGCAAGACAGTGGGCAAGATCCCACACAAAATGTAGTACACACAACTGGACAATGAGAAACTGGGTCGTAATAAGATGATAAAGATGGCTGAGAGAGTAGTTGAAGACTGGAGGGATTGGAAGAGGTCGTAGTTATTTGTGTAGGAGGATGAACTATTACAGGTGGTGGTGGTGGTGGTGGTGGTGGTGGTGGTGGAGGAGGAGGAACAAAGTGCATCATAGCAAAATTTGGAGGTGGCATTGGTGCAGGAGCTGGAGGAGATGGTTGCATCATTGCTGCAGGAGGTAGAGGAGGGGGCATCATGGGTACGGGAGGGGGAGGAGGTGGCATCATTTGTGCAGGAGGTAGAGAAGGTGGCATCATCTGTGCAGGAGGGGGAGGAGGTGGAATCATTGGCACGGGAGGTGGAGGAGGCAATACGAAGTGAGATGGGGGAGGAAATACCAAAGGAGGCGGAGCAGGAGGAGAGATCATCATAGATTGCGAAGCAGGAGGTATTACTACAGAAAGGGGAGGGAATGAAGCAGGGTATCCTGCTTGAAACATCTCAGTAAATGAAGGAATCGTGGAAGAAACAAATGGCGATGAAGAGGGCTGAGTAATTCCTAAAGCAGCCTTTCTTTGGTCTATCGTACAGCATCGCTGTGGACACGTAGGCATACAGTTGGTAATACATCCAGGCGGGCAATCGTTTGAATGAGTACAGCAGTGATGTGGACAGTTTTCTGTGCAATCAGAGGCACATTTTTGTGGGCACGGTGCTTGCATGTGATAATGAATGCCTGTCGTTGGTTTATCCAAGTGTACTTTGACTGTCATGTAGAATTAATAAAATAAATATATTTTTTATAAATTGCTAGTTTTATGCTGTAGAGTTGTTAATTTTCTTTCGAAACAAATTTTATTCCTTTAACATACCTTTGCAATATCCCCATTTATTATCGTCGTCGTAGTTGTATGTGGTCCCACACCAAGGCTTGGATCTGTTTCCTTTTATACATCTTTTGTAAATCATTCCTTGATAGACGAATGGAAACTGGCAACATCCACTGTTTGCGTTTCCTCCATGCGTTTGATGACATCCTTCGTGAAATTGATTACATGTTTGTTAAGGGGATTTTGCTCGTATCGAGTCAAAAACACTCGTTTATTTTCTGAAAAAATATATCAATTGCGAGTATTTGCGCTGCATGATAGGCCTAAAACTGACCATTAACACATATACATAATGCAATCGAAGTATTAGGGTTAGGGTTATTATACCATTTTCCTCTTCCTCTATAGTTAAGAAAATGTAGTTTTGGGATGCAATGTTTAAAAGCGTTGCAAATTTCAAGTAAATTTTACAATGGATCAGACCTTAATACGTTTACCGGTTGACAACGTTTTGAATTCGGAGTGAGCTCTTGAACTTGACTACCTCCATTCAATCTTAAAATATCAATGCATCAATTTAAGGCGACTGCAACATAATTGCGAGTATATCAAAAACACATGCATGTAACTTTCTGAATTTAGCTTATATAACATAGTAAGGTTAACACTTAGGTTTTTCTACGGTGTATTTTCCACAGTGGTTTTTCATAATATTGTCGATTTCCGCTTTAGATTCTTGATGAATAAACTGTCATCATTTTGACTGCCAAATTTGAATTAACCCTAACCCTAACGCTAACGCTAACGCTAATTTTCACGTTTAAATTTAGATAAATTTCATCATCTCATCACGCGTTTCTTTTTATTACTTTTCAAAAAATATTTTTAATGACCAACCTTGACAATATCCCCACTTGTGGTCCTGGTCATAGTTTGCAGTGGTTGCACACCAGTTCTGGTTACTGTTGACATTGGTACAGCTGTTGTATGTCTGGTTATTGTAAGTAAATGGAAACATGCAACATGCACCTTCTGAGTTTCCACCATGAGTTGCTGAGCATCCAATAACTATCAAAAAGCAAAAAGAACCGTTTTCTTTAGCAATTCAATGGTTGATGTTTAAATATTTGCCGAGTATTATTTAATAGATAATTACTGAGGCACGCAGCATTCGTAGGTATAATGCAGCCAGCTGAGGGCGTAGCCCGAAGCTGCCTGCATTATACCTACGAATGCTGCGTACCGAAGTGATTATCTAGTATAATTATTGTTCTTATCAAAATCCAATTGTTTTCTTTCTAGCTTGTTTATCATAGAAATAAAGCCAATAATGAATGAACTAAATATGTCTGATTTTCCTCTATGCATTCGTTGGGATAATGCAGACTGAAAACAATGGATTTTGATAAGATCAGTAATTATTAGTGCAATGTTGTACGGGTGACTATAAATGTAATCTTGAGTCTTCATCTTGCCATATTTTAGCATTTGGCAAGAACTACAAATGACCCTCAATCGTGAGAAAAACGATTATGTATCATGTATAACTGAATTCGTTTTGACCAAACAAAACCAAAAAGTAAACCTAATAACCGTTAAATAAACGCGGAGCAAACCCCACATAGAATGTAACTATTTAATTTGTGAGGGGCTTTGAGGGGGCCAGTAGGTAGGGATTGGAAGAGAATAGGAATTGGAATAGAATATTCATGTTCTTTGAAGTCAGGGACGCTTAATACGAATTAAAAATCTAAAGTAAAAATGGGAATGGGGACCACCTCTATGTCAAATAATAATAAATCTTAATTTCTATTTAGAGGAAATAACCTTAACCTAAAATCAAATCAGAACTGAAGGACTTTTTCTCAAATATTTATTGCATTTGGAGGCAAATTAAAAATCAGAGTTTTCCAGATATTTATTCAACTTAGAGGACAATTTATTTGTATGAAATTACTTCAAGGTCTATACGCGCAAACTTCTCTCGAATATCATCTATGCATATGTCTATTTGGGAGTATAATCCATAATTTTATCTTATTTCCCCACTATCTACTCAACTGCAAGCTAAATATCTGGTAAATGATAAATACGGTTCAGTAGCTTTTTAGCCACACAGCTAAGCTACTATAACTGAGTCTTTTAAGAATTTGTGCTTGTCTAAGTTATCCTTGTGAGTTGTCATCAAAGTTTTGCACTATGGTTGCTTTTCTATATTTTCTCCGTGTAAGAGCTATATTGCGTTTGCTATGATGGATGTTGGTTTTGCTATCTTCTGCCGGTCTTAATGATGCCAGAACGTATGTTTCATCCCAGTTATTATCTGTGTTAATTTTCTTTTTAGTGGAACATCGGTCCGTACATGAAACTAGCATCATCATAATCATCTTCATCCGCGTTAGGCAAGCTCTCAAAACTATTTTGCATATTTTCGTATCGTTGTGCTATATCCTGATTATCATAACTGTCTTCCTTCTCAATCKTTCCAGGGCCAGTATCGCTCGTATCATCATTGCTGTAATCTCTAATCTGTCCGTCATCAGGTGTACTTTGTCGAGCTGCATACGCCGTTTGCATTTCCTGGGGAGTAAGATAAAGCTGTTCTTCTTGTAGCTCCTGATTTTGTATTTGTTGATGTAGTCGTAGCTGCTTTTCATTTTGCTCTATCGTATGCTTTGTTTCTTGATATTGTCGTATTGGATCGTAAGTAAAAGCCTTCATCAATTCATCTGGAACCCGTCCATCATCATACTGAGTTTCCAGGTTCACCTTGTTGAAAAAGTCTTCTTCTTTTTGTAATTCGCTTTCAGTAAAATCTTGTTGATTTAGCAGTCGCTTTTGCTCCATTTCTAAAGCTGCAAGCTGTTTCTTGATACTTTTTACGTATTCATCGAACGCCTTTTCTTTACTGTTATCAGTCAGAGAAGTCGATACCTTCGTAGAATTTTTGTGAATTTGTTTAAGGTGATTGCTTTTTAATTGCTTTTTTCTGGAATCAAGTATAGTTTGCAAATACTTTCTTTGCTTTTTAAGCTTCATGTGTTGATTTTGTATTTTCTTCAATTCCTCTTGTCTTCTTCTGTAGTACTCATAGTTTTTCAGCATCTTCTCAATGAAAGCATAACGCGCTTTTTCAACGCTATGATCTCCATCCTCATGCTGGTTCTGGGTTAGGTTGAACATATGTCTTTGGCTAGACCCATTTTGAAGCACTTCTTTGGGTTTTTTAAACCACTTGGAAAAAAGCTTGTTTATCTGAAGGATGTGTTGCTTTGGGCGACCAGAACTTTTCTTATGTAAAATTTTCTTATCTTTCTGAAGTGGATGTACGTCAGCAACCGGATTGCACTTGCATCTTTCAGTACAAGTTTCTTTATTTTCATTGGATTGGATGCCACATTCCATAAAGCAAGCACAGTTTTTCTTGGGTTTTTCGGTGTTGGATCTGGTCCATCTTTTAACAACTTTTTGTATGTTAGACTTTTTACAGCACAACTGAGGGCAGGCTGGTGCACAAGGTACGACACAGACTGGCTTGCTACAAACTGCAGGGGGTTTGGTCGTTGGCATTGCTGAAATTACTATGTGAAAAGTACCTTGGAATTAGAACAAGCATTTTTATATAGCTATTTAAAAAGTGAAATGAAGTCAATGCTTGAAGCAAATTTAAATTTATCTTGGCAATAATGCATTTTAATTGCATTTTACATAATCTCATTTAAAAAAAAAACAAGAAACGACTTTAAAAGTCTAGAAAATTTACAGCTTGAGAAAAAAACTCAGTCTCACCTGTATGTTAGATGACTGACTCCATGACCCAGGTGTCTAGTCTATCTGCCACTTCATTCAACATGTCAGTGCTCTTGCCTAGACCACTACATAATAGTTAATATATCGGCTAAAATTCTCTTAAAACCGAGCGTTTGAGCATTAAGTTGTGGCTTCAATGAAACCTGGGTTATGGAGCCTGAAACACCTTAATTGAGTCATGTTTTGAGCTTTGGAAGGATATCATCGTTGACTTCAGAAATAAAGGCAGTCTGTTCTCAAGCATGTTAAGGCCTGGGATTTTGTTCAAAAGGGCAAAAATTATTTTTCACCGTAGATTCCTCATTTTTAAATGTAATTGAATGCGATTGCAATAGTTATCCTTATTTCAGGTGCTTAACTTTTCGGTTGAATATATTTGCATAAAAGGTGGTCACGTGACCTTAAAAGAGGGAAAATGCTAAATTAAAAACTAGGTGATGGTTTTAGATTATTTGTGAGGTTTCTTTAGCTTGTTTGAAAGTAGCAACAAAGATACAGATATTCACGTTTGGAATGGTCGACCAAAATGTTTACGAAAGGAGAAGAATGGGCATAAAGGATATTTTGACAGGTCACGTGACCTGTTTTGTCAAATGTCTCCTTAACACAAAACTTTAGCCCACCATTCTCAACGTCCATTGAACGACTTCAGGAAAGGAAATAAATTAAGGTTGAAAATGTTCAGCAAAGACTTAAATTGAGCACCTACTATTAAAATGAATTTTTATGTAAATGTATGTAAATTTCGTGATCACGTGACCTAAATTTTTCCCGGTATTTTGGAACCAATTTGTAAAGAACCACAATATAAGAAAGTTTGAGAAAGGTGTTTAGAACATTTTGAAGCAATGCCCGGCTCTGTGATGTTCAAATATGCACATGGTCTAGACGAGATTAGTCAAGAATATGTTGCAACAGTTGCAATGTTATGCTTTTCATTTCAGCAAAATTATTGCAAAGAGAAAATAAGGCTGGAAGAATGTTGGTTTGGGGCTTAAAGTAATTACCCTTTTTCTCAGAGTTCCTTGTTTGAAACATAGTTTATCTGCTTGTGTGGGTTGGCTTAATATAAGATGTTAAATCGCCTTTATTGACGATAGATACTGATAGGGGTTAATCAGCTCGCTTACCGCGGCTTTCTATAGTAGCTCCTAAAAATGATTGAGAAATCGCAATGAACTCAGTGATTAAGCATTTCAATTTATTTAAGAAATGTATCAAAACGGATGCGCCAAAAGCGCTACACGACAATAATCCATTAATATTCTAAAGAACTTAAAAAAGTTAAAAGTAAAGCTATATTCACTGGACTTTTAACCGCTTCAAAAACGCATGAATTCATAATTTGATCATATTGAAGCGACAATACACGTGTAAATATCTCTCTATATAAAGAATACTAATGAGGATGCCTTTATCAGAGATTCAAGGTGCAAACAAGTATATTTGAAGACTTAGAGCCTCATAATTGAAACGACGACGACGACGACGACGACGACGACGACGACGACGACGACGACGAACAATACATGGAACTTCGCGGACTCCCGGTTTATTTCTCCTCATGAACAGCCAGCCAATAAAAGCGTGAGAGCAAATTTACTTAAAAAGCAATCTTTGTGACAGAATTACTGCGAGTTCTCATAAAATTGAGTTTGTGTTGTTTTATTAACGTATGTGTGGTGCATACGTCAAACAATTGGACAAAGTGCATCACTGTAGAAAACAAATAGGCTATGTAAACTAACTCACCATTGGGGTTGTTATGGTAATGGATGTGGTAATGAATTCCTGTAATAGAATAAAGAAATAAATAAATAAGTGTAAATAAATTGTAATCAACTTTGCTGTTGTTGTTGTTGTTTTCTTTTTACATTTGTTTCCATGCACATCCTAAACCCTGTTCAAACACACGAAAGAACGCCTAAGAATGAAGGGAGGAGGGAGGGAGGAGGAAGCAAAGAAGGAAAGAAAAAAAGGCAAAGTGTTTTGCTACGTTTGACAATATAAAATTCCAAGAGGGACTCGTCCATAACGGTTTGGTCCACAATATATAAATATATACAGGAGCCGAAAAAATCCCTCAAGCAAAGGGAGGAAATATATAAAAACTTCACATGTGGACATCGATGGATAATACCTGAATTATTGCTATATATTTTGTGACACGGTGATGTCTTTTATGTTTTTACCTGGTCCCGGTGCTGGTACTGGTTGTGGCGGCGGTAATGGTTGGCATGGCGGTGGTCCATTGCATGGCGGCTTAGTGGTAGGTGTGGTTGTAGCTGATATCGGAGGTGGTGCAAGGGCTGGAGCCGGGGGAGGAGGTGGAGGCAAGGCTGGTTCTGTCGTCGGGACGGGAGATGGAGTATGAGTAGGTGGAGAAGTAGTGGGCACATTTTTCACAGTGGTTGGTGGCAACGTGGTACTTGGATGTGGTTCTGAAATAGTACCAACAAATATGAACTCAGAATACTTGTAGCATTATGAGGATAACCAGACAAAGGCCCATTTATAATCATTTGTAATAATTTCTAAGAGAATGAAATAACAAAAGACATGGTGGCCAAATTGTTTTGGCAAAGCAAAAGAGAGAAATAAAAAACATGAATTTTATTGAACCAAAATGACGGCTATACAAGCTATACGAAATGAATCAAGATTACGAACTTTTTAGAAAGCGTAAATCTGTATTATTGTAAAAGAAGATTGGTATAGCCAATAATCATGTCATGTTACAAACATTTAGCTATAAAATAACAATAAACGCGCTCGGTCGTCGTCCTCGTGTTTTCATAAACAGGTTTACTCGATCATGGTACTGAACACTCGATTTGAAGTATAACTGCGCTTTGTTCAGCTCACTGTCTTCTTTCTTCTTAAAAGTTTTTTTTTTTGTATTCGGTAGTGGTTCAAAGCCATTTTGAGTTTTTGTTTTCTTACCTTCAACGCCAGTCACTGCAACGTTAATGTAGGCGGAACAGTCCGAACTAGGCATGACAGAAATGGTTGTATCTCCATCGAGAAAAATCTTGAATTTTCCCGAAGGATCAATTCCTTTGAACGAGATAAAATTGTGCAGCTCTGGGCGCTTAAAAGTGAAATTCATTTTAAATTCTTCGCCATTAACTAGCCAGCCCTCTTTTTTAAGACTTGATAAAATCTTGAATTGAGATCCAACTTGGTTCTTGAATCTCAAAGCCACGCACTTGTCTGTCAATGATAATATGTTATTTTGATCAAAAACATTGATTATATGGCCAATATATTCCGAAAGCTACTTATTAGAATTAGGTAGACATTGTTTTGATTGTAGTTTGTTTTAGGAGGGCCTCGTAATTTGAGGGGGGTGGGGGGTGGGAATCATAACGGGGAAAAAATGAGTTTGAGATGTAGTAGTAGTAGTAGTAGTAGTAGTAGTA
>NW_022261420.1:76806-96163 GCF_009602425.1 Actinia tenebrosa
AAAAAAAAAAAAGCTAATAAGAAATAAAAATAATAAAAATAATAAATAACAATGCTATACTTTCGTCACACGATTCGTAATAACGATTCTACAGATCTCAGGACGTTCGACATTACTATGTCGCAGTTCAAGTCAATTAAGATGAATGTATATATATATATTTATCGACAGAAGCCAGTCCAAATGTTCGTTAAAAATATTTAATAAAGACACTTCAACTAGGGCTGAAGCATCAACATTTGATTGTTTTAAATTATTTCAATAGGCACACACTCGAAATATTTCCTAATTCCATGTGTACACACATCCGACTCGGGCTCACGTTTCGACAATCTGAACTTGATATTCGATGGTATTGATTTAATTACTCACTCGTTCAAGAAATATCAAAGTTCCCTTGAACTTTGGTCTGAGYACCAGTAAGTCCATCAGTTTAGTGCTAGTCATATTTCTTACCATGTTTTGTGGTGTTCTTTAATGCTGTAGTTTTTCGTAGCTTCTTTTTTTTTCCCGTTGAGCTCAAGACCAGAACTCCCAGGAAGAGCAAAATAAACAAAGACCTCATCCGTCTAGATCCCGCGAAACATGGACAAAACTGTAGATTGTTTGGCTACAAAATAGTCTAATCAATGATTATTTTGGCTAGCGATACGTATTTTATTAAAGAAGCGAATGAAATAAGCCACCTGCTATAGGGGAGGATAATGATGTCATATCGTATGCATTGGACTTTTCCTTCATAGATATCTATAGAATCTCCCAAAACAACTTACGATCAATGATTTCTCGCTTTCTCATGCGTTGCCGCGGGCTAGTCGTTCGTGTTGAGAGAATTAAATAGACTGAAGATACGGGAAAATGCTGCGATCCTGGCTGCCAGCTACAAACATGAACTGACATTTTTAAGTGATCATTTTCATTGCCCTTATTAAGACACAATTATAAAGTGCTTCTGTTATTAGCTTTAAATATAAAACGCAAGTTGTCAACCGGAAGTAGTTCAGGGATTATCCACCTGTGTATTCATGTTTTACGCATATAAATGATTTAGAGGGGAAAACAATATTAGTGGTAAATACAGCAGGGACTATAGAACAGGGTTTTTACAAAAATCAAGCAACGAGTCAAGCTGCAAGGAGAAGTATCAAGCTATAGTATCCGCGTTAAAGCCGGAGTTCCACAGGTTCCTTCTTAGCCTCTCTCCTATTCAACATTTTCATTAACGATTTAAGCTACTGCATCCCGAACATCTCTCTTAGGCTGTATGCCGATGACACCGCTAGTTATGCTGTTGGTGTCTCACCAAATGTACTTCAATTTGTCTTCAATCATGATCTGAAGATACTATCTTCCTGGTTTAGAAGAAAATCTTTAGAGGTTAACAACACAAAGAGACACAGGCTTTATCTGTACGGATTTAATATGAATGACACAAAAAATAAAGCTATCTGACAACATTAGAATTTTTGGGGTAACCATGGATAGTAAATGAAATTTTAAAACTCACATTATTGAACAGCTCAAGAAAGCATATGCTAAAGCTTCAGCTCTTAGAAGGATCAGACGTTTTTTACCTATGGATAAGCTAATAATTTTATATAAGGCATTTATTCTTCCACATTTGGATTATTGAGGCCCTCTACTTTTAGGTAAAGGAAAAGTACAAAGCGACCGTTTAGATAACGCCAATTATTATATTCTCAGAACGCTATTATCGGAAATCTGTCCCACATGAACAATTACTAAGTATCGCTAAAGGCCCGAGCAAACGAGCGCAACATTGTTGTGCCCAAAATGTTGGGAGCGTTTGAACACCATTTTGCGTGTTGTTGGGACTTGTTGGATGTTGTTGGGTGAAGTTTGGAACTCGTCAAACTTTTGAGCCAACGAGTCCCAACTTTTCTTTTGTTTCGCGGTCATCGAAGCGTAGCCCAAAAATGTTGCGTTCGTTTGGACTGCACGTGCAACAAAGTTGCGCTGGCGTACACGCACTGCACGCCGAATCCATGGAGATTTCATACAAACAAACAATCGCAAAGCACACAAGTTGAATTGGAAAAGCCGCCATTTTCGTTATGGCGTCAGAGAGAGAAGAAGCTCCACGACACTTTTTTTGCTTTCTTCGCTTAGGACTTCATTTATAACTAAACTACTACGCATTTTCGTTTCTTTACACGTCAGTATGAATGCAGCCATGATGATTTTCTGATTTCAAGCAAAATGGCGGATAAACAAACACTAGGTTTGAAAGGTATTGTGGGTGTATTTCGCCCCAGGATCATTTGCATTGTCATCCGTAATGCCCAACATGTTGGAATTTATAGTCGGACCGTTGGAACACAATCGCCAACACTATCCAACAACCGCCAACAATGTTTGTCCAATAATTTTGGGTTGTTGCGCGCGTTTGCTCTGGCCTTAAACGTGTCAAATTTAAAGCAGAGACGAATATATCAGTCTCTTGTACTACTGTATAAATGCTTATTTGGTATTAGTAGTGGCCCTTCATATACTAGAAATCTTTTCAATTTTAGGAAAACCAAACATAATTTAAGAGGTGATCAGCTATATCCTCAACTCCCAAAATATAATTTGCAATGGAAGAAGAAGTCCTTTAGCTATGTTGCCGCTAGTTTCTGGAATGGACTCCCTTCAAAAATTCACAAGTCGAATGATGTTGATAATTTWAAAAGTAATCTAAGGAACGTTACTTTCAAGTTATAATCATATTTTTATCATTAGAAACAACATTTTCCTCCTAATACATTAATATAACATTTCAGTTACTTCTCATATCTAAATACTTTAGCTAGTTTTTAGTTTATTCTCACTGTACTGATGATTAAATAAACGATTGATTGATTGATTGATTGATTGATTGATTGATTGATTGATAAGAGATAACTACCTAAAAATTAGTGTGAGCTGCGTCGGTGTTTCTAATGAAACAGTAATGATAAAGAGTAAATTATACACTGTGAAAAGATGAAAAAACCTCTTTTACTCCAACGAAGGACTAGCGTCCGAAACGTCAGTAAGTTTTTTCATCTTTTCACGGTGTATAATTTACCCTTATATCATTACTGATTGATTGATAGTGGGAAATAAAGCCAGGGACCATGGAGCAGTGTTTTCATGGAAGTGGGGTGAGTGGTAGTGGCAAACCTTTAAAGCTTTAGCAAAATCTTTTTACTACGTACATTTTCTTATAAAAGTGGATAGCCTGGGTTACATGTGATTTCAGCGGACATGTTACGCGGGCTCATTGGATTTCATCGATAATGGCGGACGAAAGTAGAAAACTAAGCTGCTCTTTTTGCTAAAGCAACCGGTGGAACAGTGGAACAGTTTGTGCATTTATATATATTTTTCCTTTTTTTTCTTTCTCTAACCTTCCTTTTTACCTGTGAAATCCTTATGCTCTAAGGACGATGGCGTGCGTAAGGGAAGCTATTGATCGTTGCGGCGAAACGTTTGGTAAAGAGTTGGGTGTCGAAGAGGAGGAGATAGATATTATAGGTATTACAAGTGAAAAACAAGGAGATGAGAACTCAAGAAATCAATTAAATGGAAAAGTAGAGGAAGAAGAAAAAATATTGAACTATGAAGAATTACTTTCTTCGAAATCTGAGGAAGAGATAAACCAAGCAAATCACTGTAGTGACAAAAACCATTCCTGCGAAGCAGAAAAAAATGCTACAGAAATCAAAGATAAACTAGAATCGAACATTTCTACAACTTCTGATTCAGATGTAAACAGTTTAAAGGCAGAGTTAACTCGTATTGACAATTATACATGTAATGATTGCAGTTCAAACAGCAGCGCATCCAGCAGTACAAAGTCAAGCCGGAGAAGCTCCATTAGTAGCACCGACAATTCCAAAAAACAAAATGAAAAACAAGAGACTTTTGTTAATGAATCTGGTATTATGGGGCAATACAGTCAGTTATCTGATTATGAAGACGATGATTTTAAATCCAGTGAACCATATGAAAGGTTCTTCTTTGAGTCCGACTATCTCGCCTTAAAAGATAATAAACAGTAAGTAACGAAATCGCCTGATTTATGTTGCTATATTGCGCTATTGCATTAATTTTTTGTGCCCCCCCACTCTTCAGGGGTCGGGGTTGTTTTTGTGATGGAATTCTTCAGGGGGTGATAGTTTTTTCTGCTGGAATTCTTTGGTTTTCAGGGCCCTGTTTTTGTATTTTTTGTGCTGTGTTGGGTTGACGACCCCGATTTTACATTTGTATTTTTTGTGCTGTGCTGGGTTGAGGACCCCGTTTTTGCATTTGTATTCTTCAGGGGTAAGTCATGAACAGCAGGGATTTCCAAAGGGGTCTTCATGTCTCCAGGAATTTCTTAGGGGGTTCTTACAAACTTTGGTCCTCAACAGGGGGTACGAAAAATGTATGCAATAGCCCATTGGATAATTTCATTTGGCTTTAAGATTAACTTACATCACTATTAATTTTAAGGTTGATTTTTTAGAACAAAATCTACATTAATGTACAGACTATCAAGTGCTGTTGATAAAATCAATATATTATACTATTTTCATAAGCTTTCTATTTCGCTAGCTGCAAGCTGAACACTGAAATTTGTTTTTTGCTGCCGTCAATCAAAACTAATCAGTCAGTACCTTTCATATTTTTGACTGGTGGCAGCGAAAAAACAAATTTCAAGCTGCAGCTCGCAGCTAAAGATTTCTCGCATGTTTATAAGTAAAAATACTTCCAAATAATAGGATTTTAAATTATATATTGAAAATTGATTCATTTTAGGATTGGGTTAGTATTCAAATATAATTTCATATATTTATTCTTATATATATATATATTTATTTATATATTTTCTTATATGGTTCTTTTTTAGCTATTGTCTTCTGCTGCAGACTCTTGTTGCATTAGAAGCTCAACGAATACAAGCCATAAAGGTATGCTATTTAAAAAAATAGGTTAGAACAAATCATATATTTTCACAACTTGCTGCATTCAATTTGTGGTTTAGTAACAACACCCGGAATATACATGACGTTTTGGAGAAGTTGAAAGCTGGCCATTTTTAAAGATAACACTTTTTGAAAATATTTTATCAATGACATCAATAAAATCCATTTTTATCCTGGGGGAGGGGGGGTCGGGGGTGTTTGGTACTATCATATAAAGCCTATATGGGGATGTTCCACTGGATGGGAAGCTGGCCACCTGGTTAGCTCAGTTGGTAAGAGCGTCGGTCTGTTGTGCAGGAGGTTGTGGTTCAAGCCTYGGCCGGACCATCACTCAGGGTCTTAAAATAACTGAGGAGAAGGTGCTGCCTTTGTAATTATATCTGCAAACGGTTAGACCTTCAAGTCTTCTCGGACAAGGACTTAAAACCATAGTCCCTGTCTCCCAACCCTTCCTAACCTACAGTAAATGGGGGACATACTGTAAAAGAACCACTGAGGGCATAAAAAAGAACCCTGGCAATGACCGACCTCATTGCCTCCACTTCATACTAACCATCTCTCATGCTTGTAAATTGCATAAAAGGCAATCTGTCATTCACAACTCCATGTAAAGCGTCTTTGATTATATCCACATAGAAAAGGGCGCTATATAAATCATAATCATCATCATGGGCTATGGTTTTTCAGGATGAAGATCTTAGACAGGGTATATGTTTTCCATTATATTGTCTTGGATATAGGTTACCCCAAATAATTTTTAGCATCCAACTTGCACCATAAACACTGTTACTTTCTCTAATACTGTAGGTCTTTGATAGGGTTAAAATTTACAGTGTTTTGTATTGAACAGGCCGGGTATTTTATTTTGATACATTTTAAGTGAGGGTCAGGGATTTTTGGATTCCAGCTTCACATCCCTATCACTTTATACTCCCACCTAGTGCTTCTTCCCCCTGGTATTTTTATATTGAAGAGATATTGAGACTCGTGCTAGCAGCCAAACACTGAAGCCCACAGGGTTTGGCAGAACACGAAAGAAGTGTTAGCAGAAGTAGCGAGATTCTCTACACTTCATGAGTGTTCTTCCAAACCCAAAAGGCTTTATAACACGGCAACCAATTTTATATTCCTCTTTGTAAAATACAAATTACAAAAACCATCATTTTGGATAGGAATGGCACAACTTGCTGTGTGCTCTCATAAAGCATGCACTCAGAACACAAGATTTAATTATATCTATGGCACAAGCCATACATTGTAGGTCAGTGAATGCTCTCAAAATTTCCCAAGTGCTTATATAACTCAACATACCATGTAGCACAAGGATGAGGTCTCTTTTATGAAATTATTCAAATACAACAACCAAGTTTTGTTATAATGAATGTGATAGGATTTAGACCAGCTGTGTGAAGAAGAAGCAAAAGCATTGGATGATCCTATTGAGTTTGTAGAAAAGCTACAAAACAATGTGAGTTCACTATCTATTACATGTGTAATAATGATTCAGGGCCATAACCAGGGGGGAGCACAGGGTGCAGGTGCACCCCCTCATAAAAGCTTAAGGTCCGCTCATCCATCTCCTTTTTTTTTTCTTTTTTACACGTACACCCTCTGCCATAAAAGTTTAAGGGCCACTCATCCGACTCCTTTTTTTTCTTTTTTTGGTTCTGCTTTCATTTGGTTACCTTGACACAAATATTTGTGGTTCGAAGGCTGTTGTTCGAAGACCATTGTTATGTCAAGTACCAACATATGCCTGACTTCTATGGCTTAAAATCATAGAAATTCTACTTCAGACAGAATATTTATTGCATGTCAGTTATGCATCAATGACATAAGTATCAGGATACTTTCATTTTTAAGCAATCGAGCAATCAGGTAATGAAAACACTTTGACACAAAGTCTTTGGTTTGGCGCAAGGGCATACTCTAACACTTTTCGAAGGGCAGACTCTTAGCCAATTAGAATACTCCATTCCTGATAGTTTATTCAGTTTCATCTCCGTCTCCCTCCCACCTCCCTCGTTTATTTAATTAAATTATTTTTTAATAGGTAAGTCTTCAAGATATAAATTACTTTTAATTGTTCTTATTAGTAGTTTTACTTAATGTATTGCAATACAGGAGCCACTAGATCTGCCAGCTGCACAGAATGTTACTAAGTTACCCAACATACCATGGGAAGTATATGCTTCATCAATTGGTTCTTTAGAAAATCTATCTGCACATCCTAATACCAGGGCTACAGCAAACCATGTGGAAAAAGGTATCAAGACATGTATGCTGCAAATGTTATGTCACTCTGGAATGTTTTTAAAAATTAGCCATATAATAATAATATTCATTTTGATAATACAGCACTTTATTTCATGAGAGTAGCATGTAACAGTAATTTTTCAACTGATGACCCTGTGGCCTTTCAAAAGAAAGGAAACCCAAAAACTGCTTTTGCTAAGTAGTGGTTGTAGTTTGTTGGTATTGATAATTCAGTTTAACTAGCTGCAGCCATAACTATTGTGTCTGGTTCAATATAACAATATAATATAAGTAATGTTTATTATTATATACCAAGTGTCAAAGTTCAATTTTCCTCAATTTCTATTGGTCGAGATTGTGTCACGTGAAGGTGAAGAAATTCGACTGTTTCCTGGCAACCATTCTGGGAGGGGAATATTATTTTATGGACTGGGAATAACAAAACGGGAGGTCAAGTGATTGAAAAAATATAAATACCGGAAACCAGAAAGCAACACATTTGAGCGCCTGTTTGCAAAATTCATTCACACGTTTTCTTTTTAGTTGTGTATCAAAAACATTAAAAATCTTATTCATTTCTCCATTTTTGTTTTGTTCTCGGCTCCGCCTCGTGAAACATCAGCGGTCTCGGGATAACAAAACATACTGTTTTCCTTGGTCCCAGTAAATAAGTGTTTAATGTTTACTTGTGTGATTTTTATCATAGTACCACAATTGCCATCAAACTTTGCTAATGACTCTGCATCTGAAAACATCTCCCCATCCAACAGAGGAAGGTAGAATATCACTAATATATGAGAACATGGATTATTCAATATTCTGTTTATATTTGGGCATGTTTTGTTAGTTTTGTTACTGGAACCTGTTTTCTATTTCTATAAACTAAATATTGTTATGGTTTATTTACTCTTTCCCAGTGAAATGATATTCTCTGTATCAGCAGAGAATAATATTTTAGAAGAGAGTGGCCACTCAAGTAAATTAAGAACATTTAACCAACCATGGACCACAGAGGAACAGGTACAGCAATTCACAATCTGAGAATATTAATTGTTAATCGTAATAATAGAGAACTGGAGGAGGATCCACTTACTCGTAGTACCAAAGAGCCTTTGCACACTTATTGCTTTCTTTGGCTTTAAATGGTTTGTGTGAATCTTTTTTTAATGATACTTTTACCACAAATAATACTATTCCTAAGGTGTTGCTTTAGCATTTAATAAAGACTTGTTCGACATTCAGTATTTGGCAAATAAGTTAAACTACTAGTTACAGTGTACTGTAGTTGTATGTACATGTAGAATCTGTACTGAACCTGAAAGTACTCCAAAAGCACTCAGTATTTTGACAAAGATAATATAGGTATGTTGTAGTGCTTGGGAACGAGGTTATTCCGGGCGGAAGCCCTTGGAATTAAATTCGGAAAAATTAATTTCTGACCTCGCTGGGAAATTAATTTTTCCGAATTTAATTCCAAGGGCTTYCGCCCGGAATAACCTCGTTCCCAAGCACTACAACATACCTATATTATCTTCTACTATTTCATTAGTGCCACGCGGTCCACATACTCTCATCTCAGTATTTTGACGAGTATCTTTAAATCACTAAAAGGTATGACGTACAGTCTACTTAAGTACAATTGATTTTTCAATTCCCAAAATATTAAATTTAGCTGTTTTAACATTAAAAAATGTCAATCTCACTCACAATGCATTCTGGGATGCTAGTGGAACCTCCTTTGATAGAGAACCTACTTTTCTTCTTATTCTTGTACACCAAATTAAAAACAAAACAGGTCAGATTGAAAAGGTTCACCTAAATCATCAAAGACTAAGGAATATTGACTAGTCTATATCCTGGGTATTTGGAAAACGTTTGCATACAGACACATGAACAATGCTTTGTTTAGTAGCTTGTCGTGAATACAATTTTTGACAGTACTATAATATGCATAATATTTAGTCATTTACTGATTACACCCTTCAGTCTTAACTTCAATGATTTAACCTTTTCAACCTGACAATTTTTGAACAGGTTATGATTCAAGATGATGTAAGGTTATGATCAAAATGAAAACTAATAAGTTGAATAATATTTAACTTATTAATTCTATGTGCAATAGTTAGAATTATGCAAAAGAAATGGTGCCATTGACAATACTTTTGTTTTTATGTAGACTCGACTTGAAAAGCTGTTGCAAATTTACCCTCAAGAAGAAGTTGAATCCAAGAGATGGGAAAAAATTGCCAAGGCCTTGGGAAATAGAACACCTAAGCAGGTATCTACTACCTTTAATAGACCCCTGTAATGAATACTAAAATGTATCATGTCTACTCCTACTATAAAGGTCTTGAAGACGATGTCAGTGAGACGACGTATGCACTGTCTCATTTTTACCTTCAAGGGAATAAATGGTCTTTTGGACTGGGATTTTAACTTTTCATCTTTTGCTGACACCCATAATTATAACACTCATAATAAGAACAATCTATGCAAACCACATTCCAACAAGAACTGGGGACAAAACCGCTTTATATGTCACTCCATTGATGATTGGAACAGTCTCCCTGAACACATTAGAACTTTATCTTTTAATCGTTTTAAGATTACTATAAGCAACATCACGGGAAAAATAACCCTGATTCCTAAATTGGGAATTTGTCGGGAATTTCCTTGAATTCCCAACAAATTCCCATCCAATTCCCAGAGAGAATGAAATTGGGAACATGGCACTGATTCCCAATGTTAGTCTGTTGGGAATGTTGTTTTTCTATTGGGTATTAGAAGGAAATTCCCAACAATAAATCCCAACGTTGGTGTTCGAATTGTGAATTCAAGGAAATTCCCAACAATTCCCAATTTGGGAATCCGGTTTTTTCCCCTGTGCATTTACATGTAAATTCTAAATTTTTTATCATTTTATTATACCATTAGCGCCAGATTCGGGTGTCGGGCTTTGCATGTGCCGGGTCTAGTGCAAATGAACTTAACAATGGGTCTGTTCATTTGCGCTGGATTCGGCGCATGTGGAGTTMTACGCCAAAACTGGGTCTGACTTTTATCCTCTATAGAGTTATATTATTTAGTTATATTATTTATATACATATGTGTTTTCTCAGGGCCTCACTGAAAATCACCTATTATGAGTGGGCTCCCTGATGAAAGATGATGATGATGATTATCATTATCATTACAATGTATACAATCAGGTTATAACATGCAAATGAGTAGCTTGGAACCATGCATATGTACACTTCCTTACCATGATATGTTACTTACCTTATCAAATAATATTTCACTTAAGGTTGCAAGCAGAACACAGAAGTATTTCATCAAATTAGCACGAGCAGGACTGCCAATACCAGGAAGGGTTCCTAATGTACCCAAGGCAGGCTCAAGGGTAGGTTGGGGGATTTGATTGATAAATTATGAGCACTTTTAACAACAATGTCTGCTTGTTTAAATTCTTGTCATACCCTCTTTTTTCTTTTGTTCAAACTTATTCAAATTTATTTTTCCAAAAAGCCCCGTAGATAACAGACTAATAACTATTTCAAAGAAAACAATGACTAGTTTCATAGTATACTGCGTATAGCAAATTTCCACAAGTCCAGAGTCATTACCACTCTTATCAATGCTACACTACGCTACGAGCTGATCAAGACAACAATCGCAACAGGGAAATTGGGCAATACACTTCCGTCAATCAAATAAATTAGTCGGTACCTTTATATTCTCTGATTGGTGGCATGAGAATGTATGAATGTATTCTATATGATTGGCGGCAGTGYATTGCCCGATTTCCCTGTAGCAGTGAAAAGAGTGGTAAAAAGATGAACTAAACCTTGTAAAGTAATAGGATGATGAAAGTAGGGTGGAGATTACATGGACATGACATGCAATAAAACTGCAACATGTGACAATGATCCACCACTATTTCTCATATTATTAATTTATTCTTCACAAAAGCAACAGAAATGATACAAGAATGCAATGAAAATGATAACAAGTTTGTGTAATAATTTTTTGCAGCTGAATAGGAGATCAAATCATTACAGTACTATTGGCTTTAGGAATTCCACATTTTTCCCTTCATATCAACCGCGTGTCTACATGGATGATAACAATGATGATGACGATGATGACTCGAGTGTAGGATTCTCTGATGATATATCTTGTTTATCAGTGAGTATTTATTATATATTATTATATTATTTTTATTATTATTATATTAGCGATCGCACGACCGAAAGGTACAGTGGGCATACATCTAAACACGATTAATCGAGGTGTTTTAAATGATTTCGTCGACTACAAAAAAGACTAAATATCTTAACAACAACATCTGTATTATCAACAAGAATAACAATAAGAAACACCAAGTCAGTCCATCTATTCTTGCATCTTGGGATGACCTATCTCCTATATCACTTATGGTAATAGTGAACAATCTGCACCGTACGGTAAGTGGTCGGTAACTCCGTTTGCCGACCATTTACCGTTACCTTACCGACCAGTTACAAACGCTAGGAGATTGTAATTCATTTAAAATTTAACCGTAATTCATCGTTAGTCTTGTTGTCTTTGTTTCCTTAGGTAGAGTCGTAAACGTATAAGTCGTAAAGTACACAGTGTAGATTACGAATACTATTAATTAAGTTTCAGACGTGTAAGGCGCTAATAAGACACCAAATAAGGCGTCAAGATTGTTTATTTCATTTTTCACATAGGAAAAAGTTACTTCTTGATTTTTATTCTTTCATTAGCGTGTATTGAATTGGAATATAATTTAGAACTTAAAGCATGTAGTGATATTATTTATTTTCTTTATTTTCTTTATTTTCCTCACTTTTTTGTTTAAAAGAGCTAAAAGTGAGACGAGTCTTGATGTAGCTTATAACCTATCGCTCATCATTTATCGCCGTTCCCCCATTCATCCCTTTTTCGAATATATTAAAATAATAAAGTAAATAAAGACTGAGGAAAAGTCCCAAGTAGAGTAAATATGTTTATCCTAGGAACGTCTACTACTAACTGTTCAAAAAGGAACATTTTGAGTTTTTCTTGAAAAGTTTCAAACTGCTCTCCATCCTTAAAGATCAAGAACATTTCGACATGGGATGTCATTAACAAGTGACATAGATGGGAATAGTTATGGGGGGGGGGGGGGAACCACGATATGTCAAACACAGTTATCTCAGCTCTTTTTATTTCTTTTTCTAGTAAATTATTATTATTATTATCACAAGTTTATTAGTTTTTTAAACAGACTTTTCGCGTATTTGAGGCATTTGTGAATGAAAGCAAAAGTCTAATGATTTTCTTTTTTCAAGGATGATGAAGTCATTCCAGAAGAACTTCGACAGACGAATGAATACAAAGAGCTCCTTCAGCTGAAAAACATTAAGCGAAGAAAGTTGCATCATGTAGACCAGGTATAGTGTTTTCTGGATTGGACAAACAATATAGACTTGATAGGCAGTAAACAAGGCAGCGTATGAACTGTACCTGGCAAACAGATAGACGAACAAACRTTATTGGAAACAGCAATCTCTCATTTTTGTCATGCTGAATCCAAAAATTTTCATTTGGTCATTTCGATGTCCACTGGCTCCATTGCAAATGAAAACCAAAATTTTAATATTGCTTGCCACTAGATTTACTGCTGAATATTACCCTAGATATTATTATTATGGTGGAACTATCCAATTGCTGGTTTTCACATGACGTCATCAAAACATCAAATCTAAACTATAGATCGTATAAAAAAATCTAGAGTCATTTCGATGTTTGGTTTCCTAGTTATGAAGGTTGAGTTTGTGTCACGCAATACCGTCACGTCTAGCTAAATAGCGATGAAAATATTCAAATAATTTACTCTAGTTGAAAGATTTTCCCCTAGACACGTTTAAAATATCTATTTAAAGTATGTGAGAGTGAAAAGTAGTCAAACATATTAAATAATCCATCATTTTAAGCCTTAGAAATTTCGTCCGCCATGATGGTGTACCAACTTGGAACACCAAGATGGCCGCTCCATACATTTTAACCAAAAATTGCGTCATGTTTACTCGCCTATAGTTCCGCAACCAAATGCTTTACAGCCTTAAAATTTGGCCAGTATATGTAGTTTGGACCGCTTTACAGGATTATGAAACTTGTATTTCATTATAATGCGAATTTACGCTTTTGAAATTCATGATGACGTAGGTGAAAACGAAGAATTGAATATTGCTTGTGTATCTTTTTTTAAGCAGCAGCAGCAGCAAACTTCAACCGTTCATTCTGGTTACATGGTAAGAATTCATTGTTGAATTATATATTTAGCATGTATGTTACCAAGTTACCCGAGACCTAACCGTCTCGCTGTAACCACAGGTAGCCCAAGGTCTGTGGAGGTTTTACTAAGAGTTTGTAATGTCCAATAGTCTTTAYTAATTTCCAGCCGATCTGGAGCTATTTTGAGCCGTTGATCCCTCGCTGAGAGATGAACGGGAAACTCTTAGAAAACCCCCCCCCCCCCCCCCCTCCCCAAAACAAAAACAAAAAAACAGACCTTGGGCTGCCTGTGGCTATAGTGGTGTTCCTTGCACTTGATGGACGGATTAGATATTTCCCAAGGCATGGTTTTTACAAAGAAAATTGAAAGAATATGCTATCCCAAATTATTAGTTTGCACGTTGCGTCATAGCCACCATGTTGGTTGACAACAACAATGTTAGAGACGTCAGTGTTAGATCTCTTGCTTAATTCAACATGGCGGCACCTTTATTGTTATTTATATATGAAGGGATTATAATTTATGTGGTTGCATCCCAAAAATTCACTTATACAAGCTTTATTTAATGAATTCGGTACATAAATATTTAACTGTGTGAAGTGGGTTAAGCAGGGAACATGTTTCGATGAGTAATGGTTTTATGCTGTTTGGGATTTTGTCATCACGTGTTGACATACCTCCAAAACAGCGACTCTGAAAAAAATAGCCGATTTCCGAGACTCTCAATTTCAAACTTTTCAAGGGATAAGGAAATTCTCGCGGGCCCACTCAATTAACATCTTTCACTTTCCCCCGTTTATTCCCCCACCCTTCGTCCCCCACCAACTGGTCCCTGTGTATCGTTGTTATTATCTGAGCTTGGTCAATATGGCTCTGTTATATTTCCAGTGTGATGGTTGTGGTGTATCACCTATTACTGGTCCAAGATGGCACTGTCAAGATTGCCCAGATAACAAGAGTGTTGACTTTTGTTCATTTTGTATTGAAAAGTAAGTCGTGTTTTCTTGCACATTTTAAAAAGTACATCATAACAAACTTAAATGAATCTAAGACTGAGGACGCGGTCCTAGTATGACCTAGTTCTGGGGTAGCGGAGGGATTGCTCCCAGCGGAGACACTAGAGAAAAACGTTTGCGCATGCGTCCATTTCAGCACGTTTTCTAAGAATTTTGAAGAGTTTGAGTGAGAAAAATAAATGTTTGTTTTCTCCAAGTATACAAAAAAGTTCAAGAGTATAATTGTGTCAAACCAAGATATTGTATTAACAAACACAATATGAAAGAATTAGCCTCAAGTTTCAAGCGTGGGCACTAAGTTTTGGCATTTTGTGAAGTCCAATTTATAGGGCATGTTTGAAAGTCAAATTTACATATGTTTTGACTAATTTTCATACGGATTCAGAGCATGCGCAGACGTTTTTCACTCGTGTCCCCAGCGGACACTTGTAAAGCCTAGTTTTCACTTACGTCAGAAGCGGTGACGAAAGCAGTTCATACGTAAAAATTGCAAGTGAATCGATTTGATGTTTCTTTTTCCACCCACCACGATACMAAAGGGGAAAAAATCAGAATTCCAATTCATAACATTGTCATTAAACACTGAATTTGTTGCCATTTTTTTCTGTCTTCTTTATTAGCGTTGTGACAGGTTTTACGCTTATACTTCCGCTGCTTCTTCCGATTCTAGTTTACAGCTGTCATAAGGATCGGAATCGAAGTCGGAAGAAAAAGGAATCCTTTCGATCCGTCCGATTCCACTTCTGACGCGCACTTGAGTTGCTTCAGACTTGCTTTTGACTTGCTTTTGACTCGCTTTTGACTCGCTTCTGACTCGCTTCTGATTCCGATTGTGACTAACCGTTGGAGTCCAGAGTTGGAAATTAATACAGAGTAAAGTTACTCGATTAGATCCTGAAAAACACTACTTTTCCTAAGACTGCAGATATTTACTTTAAAGTTTTTACTTTATTTTCAGGGGAATACCCGAGTCTCGCAGTCACAGTAGGCATCATCGCTTGGAATTAGTCTCAAAGGACTCTTGTTTTTTTGTTGACGGTGATTACGTTGGTATGAGTGGATCTACTACAGGATACAACTACTTGGATCCAAACTTCTTACCAGCTGCCAACTAAAATTAATTTATATTCTTTCTTAATATAAATACTTTTAAAAATGGAAATAAATTGAATATGCACGACAAGAGTCTGGTCATTATCATTTAAAAAAATCTTTATAACTGCCAACCTGGTCAACTACCGCCAGTTTTCTCTACCATGGGTCTTCGCCTCTGTGTAGAACTTTCATAAAATCTCGTTTATGAGTTTTTTCGGGCCGGTAATGGTTTTCAAATCCACAAGCTTTCCGGTTCAATAGAGGCTTTGCACCATCACGTGATGGCAGCCATGACAGGAGGCAGGAACAATTGAATCTATCTAATCTGATTTACATGAGAAAGAATTCGGTTTCCCATGGGAGAACGACTATATTATTCCTGCCTCCTGTCATGGCTGCCATCACGTGATGGTGCAAAGCCTCTATAGGCCATTTATAAAATTTTTCTTACAATTTTTTCTTTATTCATATTTATTCAATATTCTAATTTTCATTCACATAAAAGTGACGTTATAATTTAATTCTTTTATAGTTGGCAATAGGAGGCAATCCAGTTGGACAATTTTAGCGTCCATAGATCACTCATTAGACTGTCCTTTATAAGGCACTCCTAGATACACACCTCTACTTACAAGAATGTACACAAAGGCTCTTATCTTGCATCAGAGTGTCTGAAGTACTCAGACATTCAAGAACTAGGCGAGATCTACTATCTCTCATAAGTTTAATTTGTGCCTTTGGCCGGATTGTTCTATTATGAAAAAATATAACATACAGGAAATTCTATATCTATAGTGATCCAAGGTCAGGCGTAAATGAGTCAGTCGAAACTGTGCATGTAATTGTTTAAATATGAGGTTGTCCCCAGCGAGAACTGCGACTTTACTTACGTCATTTGTTTTTAAGATATAGTTTAAACGCCGCACAAAAGAAAAACATATTTTGGTGAAAATAATTCACTTCCCTTGACGAGCGCGACCCTTTCAAAACAGCAAACGCCAGAGCGAGAATACATGACCTCTGGACCCCATGGTACCGGTCTTTAAATCCGAAACTGAAAACGTTATTTTTTGCAAACGCTTGTTTGATGTCCACTGCTTTTTACATACAATCAAAACATACGCAAAAAGTTTTATTTCTTAAACTGAACTGTTACAAACCACTTTGTTTGCGTATTTTTGAATTTCAATAGCCTTCTCATTTATAACATTTTCGTATTTTTAATAGAAACCTAATAGGAACCCATTTCGAATTGCGAATGAATGGCGCCATTCGACTAACAATGATACTGAATACAATAACGCATTTGTGCCAGCGGAGTTGAAAGTAGAAACCTTCAAAAATAAAATGTAATTGGTAGCAATATTATACAATAAAATGGTACAATTTGTACAAAACAACAATTTATTTATTGACAATTATAGATATTGTTGCCGCATGAGTAAAGTGTGATCGTCATGGATTTATATTAAGAGATCAAAAAACGTTAAACACTACATGTAGCTTGAACCCCGATCGTCTATCATTTGATTTACATTGTGATAACTATCACTGACAATAATTGGTAATTAACAATATAATAAATGGCTCGGGTTTTATCTTTATTCAGACACGAGAATAACTCGCGAGTCATTGGAAGGTTTCAGTTAAAGATGAAGGTAAAAGCCTTAACGATATTCTTGGCATCATCATATCTTTGTTCTTGCTATATTATAAGAGAAGATGGCCAGAGTGGCTATGTTCAGATGGAGAAAGAAAAAGCTGGACTGGATAAACAGATAATGATAAAAGCAAAGCAAAGATCTTCAGACGGATTTCAAGAAGTCTCCTCCGAGGGAAATATGAACGAAGAAASAGCAGCAACTAAAAGCTTAATAAATGGATTAAACATGAAGAAAATTAAGACAAACTACATTTTTGCTTCGAGAAAAAAAACTTTCGAATATCAAACTATCAAATCACATTTGCAAGAAGAAAAATGTAAAAGTGATTCAATCGCTTTAAAGCATATGGAAGTCAGGAATCAGGCAAGACAGCCATTCTTTGAAAGACGAAGACATGGAGAGCGGCAGCGAAGGGATGCTAAATCCGTACCCGATATCAAGAACTGTACCTCTAAGTTTGTGTCATGCAAGGACAGATGTATGAATGAACGAGATGCAGGAGGAACACAAAAACTACGCTGTTCATGTGACCCGTATTGTGACTATTTCAAGGACTGTTGTGCAGACTATGTTCAATACTGTCTTCGACAGCGATCAAGCAACACCACTAAAACAGCCATGAAAGTACCAGAAGAACAATGGACATGCAGGTCTGGTATCTGGATGATTGCTTCATGTCCACAAAGCTGGTCCAACCAAGATATCAACCAGTCATGTATCAACAAAAGATTGACTGCTGATAATTACAAAGATGTTCTTCCAGTAGTTACAGCTGACAACAAAACCTATGCAAACCGATTCTGTGCTCAGTGCCATAGACAAAACTTGGAAATGATCACGGGACTCGTAGAAAACATTGAATTTGGATGTTTGTTTGCTCCACCAAGTCAGACAACGAATCAAGAGAAAATAAAGTTTATGTTTGAACACTGCAAAAAAGTTTCGCTTAACTTTAAAAAAGATAAATCTAAAAGACTTTGTTTTGAATCTATAGCAAAATGCAACAATTTTACGTCACCAGAGGAAACGAGAATCCAATGTTTGAAGCAGCAATACGGACTTGTGTATGAAGCAAAGACAAAAAAAATGTTCAAAAATGCTTATTGTGCTTTATGCAATAACGCAGTGCTCTTGAGTTGTGGTCCATTTCCCATACGCGAAAAAAATAAGAAATTCATACCATCCTCAACAGCAACTGCCTTTTCCGTCATTATGGACATCGGAGGAGAAACTTCCAATCCGCTCAAGCTATCGGAAACGCTATCTTGTCCTAGAGGGAAAGTTTACGACGTCTATCTAGAAACATGTCGTCAAGGACAAAAACTTGTGCCGTTTGTTTCAAGCTTAAAAATATACAGCATCGCGATGTGGATAAAAATCAAGACAAACCATAGCGCCATTCCTGACATTTTGCACAAGTTTGACTTTTCAAGATCTTTTTTGTCAAGCTTAGGGCTTAGCTTTACACGAATATCTATGTTCGAGGTAGAAGTGATTGATTTGGATAATGACCTGATTAAAGTTGAGTTTCAGATAGACTTAACAGGTTATGCAAATAATCAGAATACAACTTCGAAAACCACTACCAGCCTCCTATTAGATTCATCCAGTTCATTTCAACTGCAAATTGGTAATGTCACTTTCATTGTTATAAAAGTTGCTACCAAACCCCTAACATGTGTCCAGACAGACACCTATCCTACTCATGAATATCATGTCATTCCAGGTCAAACAGCATCCATTTACATCAACAAAACGGGTGAAGTGTTGGGTGCTAAGGAATATTTCACAAACAATCTGACAATAATCAAGGGAACGCAAGTACCAGTGGGACAAATCGTTGTATGYAGACACATGCCATCAGCCAATTGTTCTGGCATGTACATCTTTCTACAGATACACGAGTATACCATTTTCCTTAATCGATCAGTGTTACACAAGGCTTCAGGTCATTTGCATGAACATGGTACCTATACGTGGAGAAATGGAACAATCATGATCTGTACGAACTTTACAGCAACTTATAAACGAGAATCACAGTCAAGAACTGCCAATGACCACAAGGCGTTGACAATCCTGACTTATATTGGGTTC